>OZ038518.1:67588563-67621063 GCA_964036315.1 Acanthosepion esculentum | reverse complement strand
CTAAACATCTAATTCATTTTACAATTTGAGTGGGAATAATTGTGGATCCGAATTCATTTTTCTGGCTATTTATTGGAACTGTTGCAATGGAGTTCAAGTCCGCAGAGTGATGCGCTTGGCACAGATTGAACCTTGAAACTGTCACTCATTCACTTCGTTTGTCTGGAAGGAAAGTGTGTAGATTATAGTCGCCTAACCATACCACAGAGATACCACCAGTAACCATGGATTGTGTAGCTGTTTTTGACCAAATACAACATTCCCCATGCCCGACAACCACCATATTCACTTCTCCAAAAATCAAATCCCAATTGAAAGGAACAAGAGAATACGATGAGGCAGCTGGTCGCTATCCGAAAAATGGATTTCCAAGAATGCTTCCATCAATGGATAAATTGCATGGCTTTCGAAGAAGACTACTTTGAAGGAGATTAAATACCGAATTGATATGTATCGTAGTTTTTTCTTTTATGGCAACAGTTTTGATATCTCGTATACACAGAAATAATTTAAGCCACAATTTCGACCTAAAAAAATTCCTGTCCTCGTTAAAAGAGAAAATAACTTACGAAAAGATGAAAAGATCGAAAAGATCTAAAGACGAAAAGATCTAAAAGATGCATTAATAGACACTAGGCCAAGCATAAAATTACTCCCTGGATATTTTTGAATATCCCCTTTCTTAAAAGAAATGCCTCTTTCTCAAGTCAACATATTTATGCATGACCTTAAAAATTAAAAGTCAAAGAAATTAAAGCAGAATATCCACGGCGATATATAATAATAATAATAATAATAATAATAATAATAATAATAATAATAATAATAATAGGCAATATATTAGTGTCTTTTTCACTTTCCTTTCCTTTCTTTAGCGTCGAGAGATTTTCAAATATGGCGGCCGTGATCGTGGCTCTCTTTGCGCAGGCATAGGAAGAAGTTATTGATTCAAAATAACATATAGGTCATTTATAGCACATCTTATTCTCAACTCTTGCCTTTTCTATATACGCATCATGGCACCCCATAGATTATACGATATATGATAATCGTATGCTCTTGAAAAAAAAACATTCTTCATATTCTCTCCACTATATATACTAACTTCTTGAGAAACTCTATTCCGGCTTCTTGCTTCCCAGCCAGAAATTTGAATGTCGATCGCTATCTTCTCTGCCCTTAATTCCTCCAACTTTATTGTCCACTCTCTTTAATAATGTTTTTCTTTTTTGACATTCTTTCACACTCAGTAACCCATTGCATCTTAGTGGCTTTTATTAAGTGCATTACAAATGAGAGAAATCATATTGAAAATATTATTTGTCAATATTCCAATTCAAGAAAATGTTGCTGAAAATTTAATTTCTTGAAAATATGCATTTTTGCCTGTAGGTCCAGATATTAGGCGGTTGGATTGTCGAACTGAACCCTTTATTTCACTCACTAGGATAGACTGTTCTACAGTATTTACATTAGTCGGACTATTGTCCTCATCTTTGTCGCCATATTTGTCACAACGTTTCGGCCTTCTTCAGGTGGTTGGAATTTTGAATCGAACCCTTTATTTCGATCACTGGGGTAGACTGTTCTAGTTCCAATTGCCATGTTTGATGGATGTCAGTTATCAATTATCTCCTGCTAATTTGCCCTCTGAAAGTTCTCCACTGCCTTAAACGGGTATTGAACTCACATTCTTTGAGTCTGTCACTGGATCTAACCAACGCCTTTATCCACTGTGCCATGTGTCCTTGAGGACATTTGTGCATGAATTTCTGGGTATTATAAACCTAATGTCTTCAGCAACCATTTTTACCAGAGCTCATATTGCAAATTTTATTGTTATTATCGCTTTTATCTGGCATTCCTTATTACTGGTTCTCATCTTGTATTCATTTCTATGCTTGGTCGGCTCAGGAGATTTTTGTGGACTAGCATCTGTGCTGATTCCTTAAGTTTAAGAATTTTCCAATGGTGATCCCACAGGGGGGGGGGTGATTTCCCTTTTCTTTCCAGATGTGGTCAGCCATACCTGATTTTTCCACTTCCCCTCATGTTAAAATTTGATGGCATTTGAAATTAATAATATAATCTATATAATATCACATCGCACTCTGATGCAGCGGTGAGTGGCGGGGCCGCTAAATGAATGCAAGCAGACACACAGCTGTACGCATATAGTTATAAATATGTACACGCGTCATTTGGTTATGAATAATTTTACTTGAATGAAAAAAGGAGTAAAATTGGAAAACCGTTTCGAGACAACAAACGTCATCTTCAGTAAAATGAATCTGATTCCTTCTTCATGTTCTTCATCTTTACCCACCTCAAACTTGTCTTCCTCCATCTTCTTTTCTCAAAATCTTACTCTTTCTTTTACATAAAAACAAATCACACTCTCACTTTTCCTACATAAACACAATTTCCGCCATCTTTTTCTTCTCTTCCAACTCTTCTGTTTATTCTTCTAAAAACAATCACATTCTCACTTCTTCTTCATAATCCCCTTTCCACCATCTTTTTCTTCGCGCCCAACACTTCTGTTTTTCTTCTTCTAAACGCAATCACCCTCTCCCAAATTCTTCATAAACACCTCAACCTCCATCTTATTCCACAACTCTCCTGTTTTTCTTCTTCTAAAATCAATCACCCATCCACTTCTTTTTCATTAACCCCTCTTACTCCATCTTTACGTTCTCCTCCAAATCTCTTGTATTATGCTTCTAAAAGCACATATATTCATAAATCTTTATTCCTCCATCTTTTTCTTCTTCACCAAATCTCCAGTTTAATTCTAAAAACAATCACCGGCTCATTTCTTCCTCATAGACCCGTTTACTCAATCTTTTCCTTCAACTCCAAATCTACCGTTTTCTTCTATTAAAAAATCGGCCTTTCTTATTCATCATAATCCGCTCATCGTCCATCTTTTTCTTCTCCTCCAGTTCTCCTGATTTCGTTTACTAAAAATAATCACCCTCTCCTAAATTCGTCATAAACCCCTCAGCCTCTATCTTTTCCTATAACTCTCGTGTTTTCTTTGTCTAATATCAATCACCCACCCTCTTCTTCGTCTTACACAGCCTCTTCCCCCATCTTTTTCTTCTCCTCCAACTCTCCTGATTTCGTTTACTAAAAATAATCACCCTCTCCTAAATTCGTCATAAACACCTCAACCTCTATCTTTTCCTATAACTCTCGTGTTTTCTTTGTCTAAAATCAATCACCCACCCTCTTCTTCGTCTTACCCACCTCTTCCCCCATCCTTTTCTTCTCCTCCAACTCTCCTGATTTCGTTTACTAAAAATAATCACCCTCTCCTAAATTCGTCATAAACACCTCAACCTCTATCTTTTCCTATAACTCTCGTGTTTTCTTTGTCTAAAATCAATCACCCACCCTCTTCTTCGTCTTACCCACCTCTTCCCCCATCCTTTTTTTCTCCTCCAACTCTCCTGATTTCGTTTACTAAAAATAATCACCCTCTCCTAAATTCGTCATAAACACCTCAACCTCTATCTTTTCCTATAACTCTCGTGTTTTCTTTGTCTAAAATCAATCACCCACCCTCTTCTTCGTCTTACCCACCTCTTCCCCCATCCTTTTCTTCTCCTCCAACTCTCCTGATTTCGTTTACTAAAAATAATCACCCTCTCCTAAATTCGTCATAAACACCTCAACCTCTATCTTTTCCTATAACTCTCGTGTTTTCTTTGTCTAAAATCAATCACCCACCCTCTTCTTCGTCTTACCCACCTCTTCCCCCATCCTTTTCTTCTCCTCCAACTCTCCTGATTTCGTTTACTAAAAATAATCACCCTCTCCTAAATTCGTCATAAACACCTCAACCTCTATCTTTTCCTATAACTCTCGTGTTTTCTTTGTCTAAAATCAATCACCCACCCTCTTCTTCGTCTTACCCACCTCTTCCCCCATCCTTTTCTTCTCCTCCAACTCTCCTGATTTCGTTTACTAAAAATAATCACCCTCTCCTAAATTCGTCATAAACCCCTCAGCCTCTATCTTTTCCTATAACTCTCGTGTTTTCTTTGTCTAAAATCAATCACCCACCCTCTTCTTCGTCTTACCCACCTCTTCCCCCATCCTTTTCTTCTCCTCCAACTCTCCTGATTTCGTTTACTAAAAATAATCACCCTCTCCTAAATTCGTCATAAACACCTCAACCTCTATCTTTTCCTATAACTCTCGTGTTTTCTTTGTCTAAAATCAATCACCCACCCTCTTCTTCGTCTTACCCACCTCTTCCCCCATCCTTTTCTTCTCCTCCAACTCTCCTGATTTCGTTTACTAAAAATAATCACCCTCTCCTAAATTCGTCATAAACACCTCAACCTCTATCTTTTCCTATAACTCTCGTGTTTTCTTTGTCTAAAATCAATCACCCACCCTCTTCTTCGTCTTACCCACCTCTTCCCCCATCCTTTTCTTCTCCTCCAACTCTCCTGATTTCGTTTACTAAAAATAATCACCCTCTCCTAAATTCGTCATAAACACCTCAACCTCTATCTTTTCCTATAACTCTCGTGTTTTCTTTTTCTAAAATCAATCACCCACCCTCTTCCTCATCTTACCCACCTCTTCCCCCATCCTTTTCTTCTCCTCCAACTCTCCTGATTTCGTTTACTAAAAATAATCACCCTCTCCTAAATTCGTCATAAACACCTCAACCTCTATCTTTTCCTATAACTCTCGTGTTTTCTTTGTCTAAAATCAATCACCCACCCTCTTCTTCGTCTTACCCACCTCTTCCCCCATCCTTTTCTTCTCCTCCAACTCTCCTGATTTCGTTTACTAAAAATAATCACCCTCTCCTAAATTCGTCATAAACACCTCAACCTCTATCTTTTCCTATAACTCTCGTGTTTTCTTTTTCTAAAATCAATCACCCACCCACTTCTTCGTCTTACCCACCTCTTCCCCCATCCTTCTCTTCTCCTCCAACTCTCCTGATTTCGTTTACTAAAAATAATCACCCTCTCCTAAATTCGTCATAAACACCTCAACCTCTATCTTTTCCTATAACTCTCGTGTTTTCTTTGTCTAAAATCAATCACCCACCCTCTTCTTCGTCTTACCCACCTCTTCCCCCGTCCTTTTCTTCTCCTCCAACTCTCCTGATTTCGTTTACTAAAAATAATCACCCTCTCCTAAATTCGTCATAAACACCTCAACCTCTATCTTTTCCTATAACTCTCGTGTTTTCTTTGTCTAAAATCAATCACCCACCCTCTTCTTCGTCTTACCCACCTCTTCCCCCATCCTTTTCTTCTCCTCCAACTCTCCTGATTTCGTTTACTAAAAATAATCACCCTCTCCTAAATTCGTCATAAACACCTCAACCTCTATCTTTTCCTATAACTCTCGTGTTTTCTTTGTCTAAAATCAATCACCCACCCTCTTCTTCGTCTTACACAGCCTCTTCCCCCATCTTTTTCTTCTCCTCCAACTCTCCTGATTTCGTTTACTAAAAATAATCACCCTCTCCTAAATTCGTCATAAACACCTCAACCTCTATCTTTTCCTATAACTCTCGTGTTTTCTTTTTCTAAAATCAATCACCCACCCTCTTCTTCGTCTTACCCACCTCTTCCCCCATCCTTTTCTTCTCCTCCAACTCTCCTGATTTCGTTTACTAAAAATAATCACCCTCTCCTAAATTCGTCATAAACCCCTCAGCCTCTATCTTTTCCTATAACTCTCGTGTTTTCTTTGTCTAAAATCAATCACACACCCTCTTCTTCGTCTTACCCACCTCTTCCCCCATCCTTTTCTTCTCCTCCAACTCTCCAGATTTCGTTTACTAAAAATAATCACCCTCTCCTAAATTCGTCATAATCCCCTCAGCCTCTATCTTTTCCTATAACTCTCGTGTTTTCTTTTTCTAAAATCAATCACCCACCCTCTTCTTCGTCTTACCCACCTCTTCCCCCATCCTTTTCTTCTCCTCCAACTCTCCTGATTTCGTTTACTAAAAATAATCACCCTCTCCTAAATTCGTCATAAACCCCTCAGCCTCTATCTTTTCCTATAACTCTCGTGTTTTCTTTGTCTAAAATCAATCACCCACCCTCTTCTTCGTCTTACACAGCCTCTTCCCCCATCTTTTTCTTCTCCTCCAACTCTCCTGATTTCGTTTACTAAAAATAATCACCCTCTCCTAAATTCGTCATAAACCCCTCAGCCTCTATCTTTTCCTATAACTCTCGTGTTTTCTTTGTCTAAAATCAATCACCCACCCTCTTCTTCGTCTTACACAGCCTCTTCCTCCATCTTTTTCTTCTCCTCCAACTATTCTGATTTCTTCTAAAAGCAATCTCTTTCTAAGCTCTTCATCGTAAAAGACACTTCATCTAGTTTTTTCTTCGACTCCAACTTTTCTGTTTTCTTCTAAAAGCAATAACCTAACTTCTTAATATTGATAACCGCTCTTTTTCCATCTCACTTCTTCGTATATGACTATCCCTCCATATTTTCGTTCTCCTGCAACCCTTCTTTTGCCTTCTTTTAAAAGCAATCACCCTCTCACTTCTTCATCATAAACACCTCTTCCTCATTTTTTCTTCACCTCCAAATCTCGTGTTTTCTTCTAAAATCTATCACCCTCTCACGTTTTCGAATACGCCTCTCCCTCCATATTTTCGCTTTCCTACAACCCTCCTGTTTTCTTTTTTCTAAAAGCATTCACTCTCTCACTTTTTCTTCGTAAACCCCTCTTTCTTTATCTCGTTTTGCCAGTCGAACTATCCTCTTGTAGTTGGCTCTACTACGTCACGTGATCAGTAATCATCTGTCACTTTAGTTTACTTGCACTTCATATCACTTCTACTTAACAAATGCAAATAGGTACAATTCTGTTTACCAATTCACTACATATTCTGTCGTTTTTTTTGTTTTGTTTTTTAAACTTCTTTTTCTCCTTTTAATCAACTCTTCTTTTTACATCCTTTTCTTATCAAATTCTTTTTATTTTTCTCCTTCTCCAAATTTTCGGCCATTTTTTTTTCATTTTTCCATCTTTTTTTTTCTCAAATGCCCAGTTTTATTTTCCTCGAACGTCTTTCTCCTTTCGATCAACTCTTCTTCTTCCATCATCTGCTTTCTTCTCCAATTCTGCCTTCTTCTTCTTCTTCTTCTTCTTCTTCTTCTTCTTCTTCTTCTTCTTCTTCTTCTTCTTCTTCTTCTAATACTACTCATCTTTTTTATTCTATTTCGTCCATTTCCATCGTTTTTTGTTTTGTTTTTTAAAACTTTTTCAGCTTTTTTAAAAACTAGTTACACTCTTTCTTCTCCTTCTTCTTCTTCTTGTTCTTTCTCTTTTTCTCCCTGTTTTTATTGCTGTTGTTATTGTCGTTGTGTTTTTCCTCTTCTTTTTCGTCGTTTTTCTTCTTTTTTGTTTTTCTTTTTCTTCTGTTTCTTCTTCTTTTTCTTCTTCTTTATTTCTATTACCTCTTTTATGCTGTACAATCTTTTTAAAAAAAGTTTTTTAATTTGTAATAGCCTTTGATATTAAGATTAATAAATTAGCTTCCATGACATATTAATGAGGGAGAAAATTAGCTTTCGGGTGTGGACTGCATATTAAATCGCAAGAAATAGATTTAAAAAATTAAAATTTTAGTGCAAGTTTATTTCTCCGCCTAGCGTGATATGCTTACGTAGTATACATACAAATAGAAATGCACGGAAGGAAGATAGTGTAGCACCAGACTTTGAAGTGGGTAGGACTTACTTGCCTTGAAAATATGCATTCAAATATTTTTATAATTGATTACCGAAAACAAACACTGATGGACATTATGTAATTATCTCATTAGTGAAGTTTAGTTGTCTACTTCTAGGTTGCGTGTCCCTTCAGGACATGGGTGTTCATTTAATATTCTCCGAATTTATATTACATAAATACTAATAGTTTTCTTTTCATTGTTCCCTATTTCTTAATACTTTGCTTAGTTTTTAGAAAGCATCTTTTGCTGATCCAATTCAACTTCGGATTTCGGTGTCACCTTTTCCGTCCTCTGATAAAACACTTCACATATATTAACAATTTACTTGCTAGTGGTATCTTCATAGCTCGTATCAATGCAACCGTACATTCTGTTTTCTTAAAATTGATGGTTAGTCTTTTCATCTCGCTTTCCTTTACTCCGTTTTCTAGGAGTTTTAGCAGTTTCCTTTCTGTGCCCGTTATCGTCGTCATCGGCTTTATCTCGTACCTAAAAATGTAATCCCTTATTTCCTGATCGATCTCTTTATGACAACGTCAATGATGTCGACCAATTCGTACATGGAAAAGCCGATGGCATTGACTGTATAATAATGGAGGACGAGGCCGATTTTGTTGAGCCTTTATTTCTTGCCATTTGACTTCTTCCTTTTCTCTTTCCGTCCTGGGTATGACGATAAACTACATCCAGCAGCAAGGCCTCAGATAATGAGGTTTTGAGGTTCGCGGAACCACCTCTTAATTGCTGGTGTTCCCAGGTTCAACCTGACCCGGGGTGGTAGTACCTGTTATGGTCCCAGCTATGGGTAAATAGTTAACCCCCAAACTGGGGTTAAAACACTATGAAAGTGTAAAAATAGGTTTTAATACTAGCAATAGTTTTTTCGAGGAAAAAATATTACCAACAGTACATTACTACCAGCAATAAATTTTTGAAGGAAAAAATATTACCAACAGTACATTATTACCAGCAATAAATTTTTGAAGGAAAAAATATTACCAACAGTACATTATTACCAGCAATAAATTTTTGAAGGAAAAATATTACCAACAGTACATTATTACCAGCAATAAATTTTTGAAGGAAAAAATATTACCAACAGTACATTATTACCAGCAATAAATTTTTGAAGGAAAAAATATTACCAACAGTATATTTTTGCAATTAATTATTACCAGAAAAAAGAACTTGTCGTCATTAAATAACCCATTGAGTTTGATATGGCCTAAAGCAAACCAAACCAAACTTTATCCTTTTGCTGGAAGAAGCATGCTGTATTTATAAGTAGTAGTGAATTAGTTTATCCCCAACATTTTTTATTAATTCTATTATAATTAAAAAAACAGGTATTAATGTTTGAATGACCCCTCCCCCCAACTACCATGATTAAGAAGGAAGGAGTTTGTGTTGAGATCTAGATTTGGAATCTTGGGTCCTGTCGTAATTTACACTAATGATGATTATACCAGAATTTTTATCTACTCTCTTAATAATATATTTACGTATTGCAGTAATATGCAAATCTCTACCATATAAATAGCCGTTGATATAACTAGAGGCTAAACTAATTCTAACCTTTGCTTGGGATTGGTGTTCTTCAAATATTAGCCCAATCTCCGACGCTGGCGGTGTGGAGGAATTCCCCCAGGCAGTACCTCTCCCTCTGCAGGATGCTGGGTTTATGTTATGGTAATTTACCCACGCAAGCATGGAATCTCCTCGCTATAAATAGGAGCAGGTGCTGCCTTTTGGGGAGGGATGTTTCCAGCAGTCAGCTCTGACAATCGGACCGAACATTCTTGCACTAACACTCTTGTTTGTATTACTGTTTCTGTTAATATAATTCTTTAACAAAATTCCTCTCTTTCTGTTTTTATTTCTGGCCCTATCAAGGGCAACAGTTTATTACTCAGTGTCTGAGGTCTCCTCAAAAGAAGAAGTTCTGAGAGGCTTGGGAATTTTTGAACGGTGTGACGATAGACCCAGATGAAACCGCGACCTCGTGTCACATCCAGTTGCAAAGTGGGCGCCCTGGTATATACTTCTAATCTTAACTCTGAAGACAAAACTACTAGAGAAATAGTAGTAAATATTTTTAACTAATCATAATCTACACTATTTTATTCACTAGTTCTCTAGTAGTTTCGTTAGTATTAGTTTAGTCTCCAGCTGTATCAAATACTATTTATATTGCGTTGATTTACATATGAATAAAAACGTTCTCCATGACATTTTTATTAAATCTGTTATAATTAAAGAAGAACAGGTAATAATGTTTGAATGACCCCCCCCCCCACACACACACAGACCTATCATGAGTCAGAAGGAAGGAGACTATGTTGAGAACTAGTTTTGGAATACTATTTATATTATTCGGACTATTGTCCTCATCTTTGTTGCCACATTTATCACAACGTTTCGGCCGTTGTGCGCTCCGGCCTTCTTCAGGTGGTTGGAATGTCGAACTGAACCCTTTATTTCGCTCGCTGGAATAGACTGTTCTAGTTCCACGTGCCATGTCTAATGGATGTCAGTTATCAGTTAACTCCTGTTAATTCACCTCTGCAAGTTCTACACTGGTTTAATCAGGTATTGCACATGCAACTCTTTAGGTCCTGTCACTGGATCTAAACAACGCCTTCATCCGCTGTGCCATGTGTCCTTAGATTTAGAATCCCGGGACCTGTGGTAAATTACTATAATAATGATTATAACAGATCTCAATGATTGAACCAGCAGATGAAGATATCTGCACCTGTTATTAACTCTGTGTTACCTGTATATCTTATGCTGTGAAGATTGTGTCCACCAATAAATCTTAGTGGCACCTCTAGTTCTCTCGGGATCGTCTCGCCGTAAAGGTTGAATAAGTCTGGTGAGAAGACACATCCTTGTCTTACGCCTCTTTATATACAGAATTCATTTTCTATCCGTATGCAGTATAAGTTCTGGATCATTCTAAAACCTTTCCCTAAATAAATCATGTTAATTAACGGTTAACGTGAATTTTCGTTGACGAGTTGAGGGTAAATGTATGTAGTTTAGTTCGGATTAATTTCCATGTGCCATTACCCCCAGCCGTTCACGGGAGTCTGTTGTCTTCCAGTATGTCGAAACTTCTTTTGGAAATGCTGACACAACACCTGCGGTCGTTGTGTATTGACGACCCCAAGAACTGAATATCATCTTCATCTTATTGTGTTCTCTTAAAAAGTCGAAGGACTTATCCGTTTCTCTTGGTAAGTGGAACACACACACACACACACACACACATATATATATATAGTGATTTTATAAGCGCTGCTTGGATGTGACACAAGGCCGAAAGTATGGCGCACCCAGTGAAGATCGAACTCACTACTCAGTCGTAATTGTTCTAGCCGGACAAGATTGCTAACCATTACACCACGCCGAGATGCCCAGCGACTTTCTAAGCCCGTCTTAGATGTGATGCAAGGCCGAAAGTATGGGGCACCCAGTGAGGATCGAATTCAGTCGTAATTGATCTAGCAAGACAAGCTTTCTAAACATTACACCACGTCGAGGTGCCCCCTATATATATATATATATATATATATATATATATATATATATATATATATATATATATATATGTTCCAGAAACTGCAACTAAGGTCTGCTCAGCATAGTTGCAGTATAAACCACAAGTGGGCTCTGTGGGTGTAGAGCAAACACAAATAGAGATTGCCTAGCCGTCCTAATAGACAGGTATCCTCGAATACGAGTGGCCAGCTATTATATACATATATATATATATATATATATATATATATATATATATATATATATATATATATATATATATATGTATGAAGAAATATATTTTTTAGGTTTGCTATATTTATGGGATAAAGTGTTCAATATCAGAGATAGAGCGTATGTAAATATAAATATAAAAGTGAACATTGAAGTCAACACTCAGAGGCGACAGGCTGTTTCATGCTAGACGCAATCGTCAGGCCGGACGATTGCGTCTAGCATGAAACAGCCTGTCGCCTCTGAGTGTTGACCACAATGTTCACTTATATATATATATATATATATATATATATATATATCGTAAGGATACCATAAGTTTGAAACCAAGGTAGCAGATTCAACTGACCTCCTCATTTTTAAAGTTAAAATCTCTACATGTTATTTTTCCTTTTATTTTATTTTTTCACACGTGTATTGAGAATTTTTTAAAACTACTGTCTAACTGGGCTGATTCATTAACCTTTCATAACGATCGCCGAGAGTGTGAAACCCAGGGTCACAAACTCATTTCAATCCAACTCAATATGTTAGCTCTATCACTGATATTGAGCGCTTTCCAAAAAGTACCGCGCATTTATAATATATAAATAATTGCATATATATATATATATAAGTAATTCATTGGGTCTGAAAGAAACCTCAACAGAATGCAGAAAGCACTAGACGGCCGTTTCGTTCTATATTTGGGACTCATCAACAGTGCGCATCCACTAACGAGAATTGAAACCCGGATAGTTAGGTTATTAAGAAAACGCCATACCAACTGTTCAACGGCCGTCCAGTACTTTCTGCATTCTGTTGAGGTTTCTTTCAGATTCAATGATTTACTTAATTATAATTATCAAATCCTCCTAACAATTTCTATCATATATATATATATATATATATATATATATATATATATATATATATATATATATATATATATATATATATATATTAATTGATTTAAAATATGTTTTTTGCTACACAGTGATAACCATGTTTCAAAAATGGAAGCTAAAAGCTTCGAATTTAATTTTGTTATTAAATTAAAAACTTTAGTTACATTTCCTCGTCAAGTGAATTTTGTAGTAACTTATTTTTTTTAATTTACAGTTTTAAAGGCACGGCAAAGATTCATAATTGAGTGTTTTCAAGGATACTGCGAAATCCATTCAACTAGACAAGGGGTTAGCGTGTTCAATTTTTTAATTTTCGTTGTATCAGTTAATAGTTACATTCGAAAGCGGGGTTATGCTTAGGGATGGGTAGGGATGTATTTTTCAACAAATTCTGACATCAGCTAATAATGCATGTTTGTATACTTAAAGATTTGCATGTTTGTATACTTAAAGATTTTTGGGGGCTGTTTAAACAGCCCCCAAAAATCTTTAAGTATACAAATAGAAAAAATACATGCATTAGGATATTGGTTCGAGGACGAATATTTTCTATGTCAATTTCTCGGACATTCAGGCCGGTAAATGTTATTTAATAGTGTTTATTATAATCAGAACATTTACTTAAATACTTGTATCTATAAAAAGAATGTATAAACATAAAAATGTCTTAAAATACGCTATATAGTTAAGATTCTGTCAGTCAATGTGGAATTCTCTTAGGATATCTAAATCTTTCAGGATTGTTTAACGCCAAAGGTTGAATTAATCCGGTGAGAAGACACACCCTTATCTCAGTCCCCTTTCCTATTTTGGTGTATTTGTTGAATTTATTTTATTTATTTATTTTATTTATTAATATTTTATTTTTATATTTTATTTTTATTTATTATTTTATTTATTATTCATTTATTATTTATTATTCGTATTTATTATTTTTTATATTATATTATATTTTTTTAGCTTTTCACCCCAAGTAAGGCGGGAGTGCCATTAGTACACAAGGGTTTACAGAGAGTGGGAGCAAGAGTAAAGAGGCATGAAAGAGGAAAGGATGAAGAGAAGGACGGGGAATCGATCAAGGCATCTGGAGATGTCGATTGACATTGCATTTGAATAGTTGGAGATTATAGCTATCAGGGAAGCAAATAAGAGGGAGAGAATTCCACAGACGGGAAGTGTGAGACATGAAGATGTTGGTGTAGAAGAGACGGACACATTTAACAGGCATATTATATTATTATTCATTATTTATTTATTTATTTATTATTTATTATTTTTATTTATTAGTATTTTATTTATTTATTATTTTTATTCATTATTATTTTATTTTATTTAATTATTATTGATTATTTTATTTATTATTATTTTATTTATTTATTTACTATTATTTTATTTATTATTATTTTATTTAGTTATTATTTTTATTTATTATTATCTTATTTAGTTATTATTTATTATTTTATTTATTATTATTTTTTTATTTATTATTTTTATTTATTATTATTTTATTTATTTATTATTTATTATTTTAATTATTAGTATTTTATTTATTTATTATTTTTATTCATTATTATTTTATTTATTTATTATTTATTATTTCATTTATTATTATTTTATTTATTTATTATTTATTATTTTTATTTATTATTATTTTATTTATTTATTATTTTTATTTATTATTATTTTATTTATTTATTATTTATTATATTTATTTATTATTAATTTTTTTATTTATTAGTTATTATTTTATTTATTATTATTTTATTTATTTATTATTTATTATTTTTATTTATTATTATTTTATTTATTTATTATTTATTATTTTTATTTATTATTATTTTATTTATTTATTAGTTATTATTTTTATTTATTATTATTTTATTTATTTATTATTTATTATTTTTATTTATTATTATTATTTTATTTATTTATTATTTATTATTTTTATTTATTATTATTTTATTTATTTATTATTTTTATTTATTATTATTTTATTTATTTATTATTTTTATTTATTATTATTTTATTTATTTATTATTTATTATTTTTATTTATTATTATTTTATTTATTTATTATTTATTATTTTTATTTATTATTATTTTATTTATTTATTATTTATTATTTTATTTATTATTATTTTATTTAGTTATTATTTTCATTTATTATTATTTTATTTATTTATTATTTATTATTTTTATTTATTATTATTTTATTTATTTATTATTTTTATTTATTATTATTTTATTTATGAACGCTTTCAAGGGACCAAACAGGTGAAAGTATGAAGGGGCAAGGTCTGGACTGTAAGGGGGATGAGGGAGCAGTTCCCAGCCCACCTCGTTGATGGTCTGCACCGTTTGGGCTGCTGTGTGAGGCCTTGTGTTGTCATGATGCAATATGACACCTTCTAACTGATGACCCCCGCGTTTGTCCCAACAAAGAGCTCAAAGTCCTACGCAATGTCATCCACTGTCACCCTTCTGTCAGACTGAATGAGGTCATTGACTGATTCGATCACCTCAGGAGACCTCACTTCTGTAGGCCTCCCAGGCCTGTCTTCATCCTCAATACTGCTCCGTCCTTCTTTAAACAATTTAGCCCTCTTGTAATCAGTTTTTTGGCTGAAACATGTGGCACCATACACAGTTGACATTCTCCTATGAATTTCAACTGGTTTGCACCCTTCAGCAACCAAAAACTTGATAACTGACCACTGTTCAATCCTGGAGCATGGTCGGCCATCTTTGTTAATCGCCAAAACTCTCAAAGGTTTTTTTAATCTGCAAAAGAAATTAAATCCATGTGAAAAAGAAGAAAACAAAAAAAATAAAAAAGAGTAAGCTCCTGTATTAGAAGTCCTTATACCGAAAAATTCACCTTATTTATTGAATGACCCTCGTATAACGTACGAATATAAAGTAAAAATTAAAGAAAAAAAACGACTCATTATATTGAAAGTTATCAATAAAATCAAGTACAAATAGGGGGGTGCTGCAGATCAGCAGTGACGAGCCGTTAATTTTTTCACAACATATCACACTTCAGTTTTAATCATTCATTTATTACTATGTTGCTTTATTTATTTCTCTTTCTTTTTCGTATTTTTTCTTCTTTTCCTTGTTCATTCTTATTCGCTTTGCCGGCGCTGTAGTGTCGGGCGGATCCTAAAAGCAATCGGCCTACAAGCGGTTATCAATATTTTCGGCTTCTCTTTGAGAATGAAGCCAATTCTTGCTTCTAAACGACTTCCAAATAGGGTAATCGACCGCGTTTTGTGGTCAGCCGAATGTCTTGGAACAGTTCGTTACTTGATTTAGTGGATTTCAATACGGAACAATGATCCGAGACACGAATGAAATGACCAATGTTCCCTGGGGGGTGAAGTCTCCACTCTCTCAGCGTCTTCTTTTCATTCAAAATAAAGTAGATTGGATTAACTTGTCGAGCAAATTCGAAAATAAACCAATAAAAAGCATTGTATCTTTTTCTGTATGACTGATTACAAGTTTATGGACGCCAAAAGCATAAAGATGTTTACGCTAGAAACTTGAAACATTTATAATAAGAAAACCTTGCATAATGTTTTTTTTAACAATATCAAAAATTTAAATATTTTTAAAAACTTAAAGACACATTTTATGTCTCGCTGTAGAGCAACGGTTAGCACGTTTATCTCGTAGGCCATTATTATAATGCTTAAACTTATAGCCTTGTGCCAGACAAAGCTAATAGCTCAAATGTTGACAAGGTAATCTTGTGAGTTCGGTCTTAAATTGGTGTCCTACGAGTGTAATCTTCTGCCAGGATTGGCTTACATAGTCACACACACATACACACACATCACACTAACTCGTCCTGGGTATGACGATGAACTACTTCTGGCAGCAAGGTCTGTTTTTGGGAGATTGAAGGTTTTCAGGAGCGTGGGCCCCACCTTTTAGTTGTTGTTTTTCCAGACCCACTCTGACTTGTGATGGTAGTATCTGTTAGGGTTCTAGCGCTCGGCAAATAGTGAACACACAAACAAAACACGGCGTAAGTATAAAAATAGATTTTTATTGTAAAAATACCAGCAATATATTTTTATTATATAAAAATGACCAATATTTACATTATTCGGACTATTGTCCTCATCTTTGTCACCATATTTATTACAACGTTTCGGCCCTTCAGTATCTGTCTATATTTCTGAGATGAGGTATTATGTACACTATTTACATTATTCGGACTATTGCCCTCATCTTTGTCGCCATATTTATCGCAACGTTTCGGCGCTTCAGTATCTGCCTATATTTATGAGATGAGGTATTATGTACATTATTTACATTATTCGAACTATTGTCCTTATCTTTGTTGCCATATTTATTACAACGTTTCGGCCCTTCAGTATCTGTCTATATTTATGAGATGAGTTATTATGTACACTATTTACATTATTCGGACTATTGTCCTCATATTTGTCGCCAATGTTTCGGCGGTTGTACGCTCCGGCCTTCTTCAGGTGGTTGGAATGTCGAACTAAACTGTGCCATTTGTCCTCTAGGACACATGGCACAGTGGATAAAGGCATTGGTTAGATCCAGTGACAGGACCCAAAGAGTGTGAGTTCAATACCCGGAGTGTACATAAATTGTTATAAATATGGCGACAAAGATGAGGACAGTAGTCCGAATAATGTAAATAATATACATAATACCTCATCTCAGAAATATAGACAGATACTGAAGGGCCGAAACGTTGTAATAAATATGGCGAGAAAGATGAGGACAATAGTCCGAATAATGTAATGTAGTATAAAAATCCTTAATAGAATGCAGAAAGCATTTCGCCCTATTTGGGGACACATCAGCAATGCGTATACACCACCGAGAATCACCGCAAGCTTCATAACATTTGGCCAACGGGCTTCAGCGATCGCGATGAAACCAACTAGACTCAATATAGCTCAGCTACTCTTAATTCCAGTTATGTAGGAGTAGCTACGCTATATTGAGTCTAGTTAGTCGCTTCTTCGCCCCTGAGGCACCCTGGCCCCTTGGTATGATGCTTGTGTTGTATCATAACGGTCCGCGTTCGATTCCCGGTAGTGGATGCAAACTGCTGATTAGTCTTCAAAAATCTGGAATGGCCGTCCAATGCTTTCTGTTGAGGATTCTTGTTCTAGACTCAATGAATTGCGATGTGAAATTGTTCTTTTCTCCAAAATTTCTATTATATATCTAAACCTTTTTTAATTAATTAAAGTATTTAGGGTTTCGATTTCTTGTTTTTTTTTTTTGTTTCTCGTTGCTTCTTGCTGTCTGTTTTCGTATATATGCAGTGATCCACAATTCACACAGATGTCGATAAAAGCTTATATATGATAGGATCATGGCTCTCCACAATATTCTATCCATTGTAGCTTTTGAAAATATTCTCTTTTTGTTATCTCTCCTAAACCCTGTTCTGCCATCCATTTACTCAAACTCACTATATATGAGATACGATGTTTTCATTTGAAACGCTTGCATTCAAACTGTCCTGTGAGTATCAAATTTTCCAAGCCATCTTTCCTCATTATATACTCTATAAACTTCAACAGTTTCTTTATGATATTAAGCATGTGTTGATTTTGTTTCCTTTTTCTCTAAAACTTCCTCGTTGCTCTCATGTTCCGTCCATGGTATTCTCAGTATCCTTCTGTAGAACCACCTTTCTGTTGCTTCAAGTCTCTTCTTGATCTGTGAGGAAATTGTGTTTAACATTCACTGCCAATATACGAGGACTGATATTACGTAAGAGTTTACTTTTTTTATGTTTCTAATCAAATATTTTCTTTTTTCTTGATACTTTGCTTAGCTTTTCGAAGGCAATCAGTTTCCAAGGAGTTAATACCTTAACTACTGCCACCAACTGTGGAGAGCCATGATTACCTGAGTTCTGTATTTACATTGTATTTACAAATATATTATTCCTCGTGGTAAGCGCCGTTTTCATATCTGACAATCGGAATAATAGCAACGAGCTTCACACCAGCCCCGAAAATGTCTACAATTCCCGACGGTTAGCCCAATGCGCTGTACGTCTTCGGTCAACGGACCGTGAAATTAACCGTGTGTCACCCGACAGAAATATTTTGGGGGTCGATGGGAAAATCGTGCATTTGGTGCAGAATTTCTTCTGATCTTTTTCAGGTGTGTGTGTGGGGGGAGGGAAGAGGTGGCACTTTGGGAAGAGGAGATATGTGGTTACGGTCTATAAAAGCAGCATAAAACACTTCATTTAGTGTCATATATATATATATATATATATATATATATATATATATATATAAAAAGAAAGAACAGTAAGATATATAATCCGGTGTTCTTAAAGATATTTTTATTTTTACACAATAGTGCTCAATATAAATTTACAGACCATTAATGGTCTGTAAATTTACATTGAGCACTATTTTGTAAAAATAAAAATATCTATAAGAAAACCGGATTATATATCTTACTGTTCTTTCTTTTTATTCATATATGCATACATTGGTTCCTGATCAAAGCCGAGTACTGTAAATCTTCATTTTTAACAAAAAAAAATATGGAGAAAATAAATTTCGGAATTTCTCTGAAAAACATTCCTAATACCAACAAAAAGGAATCTTTCGTTATATTAATGCAAAAAACAGAGGAACTCATACGAAGGATGAGATGGAAAGCTTACTTCTTCCTTAAACGGAATGACTTACAAAACAAAAACAATAAGGAGGTTTACGGTTTTAATAGTAAAAAAACAGCACCGGTTATTCATAGTTTGTCTGGTTTCGAAAATGACCGTTTGGAAATAATAAATAACATAAATTTCCGTGAAAAGAAATGCTACTTCCAGAAACGCCTGGATAAAATAGTAAAAGACCACAGATAAAATTTTAGTGAAATCCGACAAAACGGGAAACTTCTGTAAAATAACAAGAAAAGACTACAACGATCTAATAAATAAGGATTTAAATATGAACTCCAAAAAGGCAAATAATAATGACCTCAACATGGTTGAGAATATTAATACTAGCAGTAAAAAAATCACTGATAAACTGAAGATCAGTGATAGAGTAGGTCAACTATATGAAAGAGAGTGCTATATAACCTTAAAGGACCACAAACCTGATTTTGAGGCTAATCCAACTACAAGGATAATAAACCCTACAAGATCTGATATCGGAAAAATTAGTAAAATGATCCTTGAAAGGGTAAATCAACAAATTAAAGAAAAATAGGCCTGAAACTTTGGATTAATACCAAAGACGTGACAAACTGGTTTACTTATATAAAGGAAAAAAAAAACTTTACACTAATGCAGTTTGATACTGATAATTATTATCAAGCAATATCTAAAGAACTGTTCATGAATGTGTTGGAGTTTGCTAGCCAGTACACGGATATTACAGAAGAAGAAAAGAACATTATTATAAACGCGAAAAAGTTGCTAGTTACATAAAGGTGAGCAATGGATAAAAAATTCATATAACCACTTTGACATCACAATGGGATCACTAGACTCAGCTGAGTCTTCTGATCTCATAATTCTTTTTATATTATACAATCTCACAGCACACTGTGATATTAATATAACTGACATTGGTTTATACAGAGACGATGAAATTATGGTTATAATAAACTCTACTAACTTTAAAATTGATAAAATTAGAAAGATATTATATAAAGAATATAAAAGCATGAACTTAAAAATTACGGTTAGCACTAAATTAAAAAAAAAGTTAACTTCCTTGATATAACATTAGATTTAAAGAAATATACATACACACCTTATCAAAACCCAATATCAATCCTTTATATATACACCCTAGAGCTAATCATCGTCCATCTATAATTAAGCATATACCTTTATCTATCCGAAAAAGAATAAGTACAAATTCAGCAAATGACAAGATTTTCGATGAACATATTAATTTGTGTAATAAAGCTCTAAAAGATAGTGGCTACAAAAACTAACTTATATTAAAAATGAGAATGGAAAGCATAGAAAAAACAGAAGTAGAAAAATAATTTTGTATACGCCCCCATACAATCCAAATGGTAAAGAACAAATTGGGATAAAAATTCCTCGCATTAATAGTCAAACACTTTCCTAGAGAAAATAAATTAAGTACTATTTTCAATAAAAATACACTAAAATTAAGTTACAGCTATACCGAAAACGTAGAAAAAATTATTAAGAAACATAATGCTAATATCTTAAATAAACACTTATACCAAAACCAAAAACGTTTAGACAATAGAAAAATAAAAATAAAAACAGATGAAGATAAACAAAAATTATGTAACTGTAGAAAACCCTCACAACTGTCCTCTACAAAATAAATGTCGCATTGAATCATTAATATACCAATGCAATATAACTTCTATTGAAAATCTTGAAAACATAAACATACATATAGGTTGCACTGTATAGCGAAAAAACCATATTTTAAAACAGTTCATTTATAATATATATATATATATATATATATATATATATATATATATATATAATGTCTATCTACTGTCCTCCTGATTACTCTTTTCTAATTCTTCCACATCCTTCCACATTCTTGTGTCTTAGGGGGTTTATTGCCTTGCATAGGGTGATTCCGATTATACACACACACACACACACACACACATATATATATATATGTATATGTATATATATATATAATCAGAATCACCTATGCATATATATAGGAAAGAGGAAAGAGTAATCAGGAGGATAGTAGATAGCGATTGACATTGCATTGAAATTTTTTCAGATTAAAGTTGGTTGGAAAGCATGGTGCCGGAAGGGTGATTCACAAGCGAAAAGTGCGAGAAAAGAAACTGTTGGTATAGAATTAAAGGCTACATCTAGCCAGCTCACTTGTAACTCGATGAGATCTCGATGCCAGTCGAGTACTGCGCTTAAATTAATGTATAGGTACCATAGATAGATAGATAGATAGATAGATAGATAATGAACTGACTGAGATTGATACATACATACATAAAAAATGAAAAAACTATGATAGATAGATAGATAAATAGATAGATATTTGTAGCTTAATACTATCATCATAATTTCCCGAATCGTCATTCACCTTATTCTCGTTATTATAATTTTTTAATCGGTATCACACCATGCAAGTTAATAAAGCCACTAAGATACAAGAGGTTACAGAGTGTGGAAGAATTAGGAACAGAAACATTAATGAGCGGGAAGAGAAAAGAGTAATTAGGAGGCCATAGATAGCGATTGACATTGCATTGAAATTTTTGTAGATTAAAGTTGGCGAAAAAGTATAGAGCCGACAGGGAGTTCCATAAGCAAGAAGTACACGAGAAGAAACAGTTAACATAGAACTTACGGTTACATCTCGCCATTTCAAGTGTAAAATGATGAGACCTTGCCGCCAATCTAGTAGAAGATCAAAGTTGACTGGGAAGGAAGAAGCCGGAAGAGAGTTCCACAAGCGAGAAAGAAACAGTTAACATAGAACTTACGGTTACATCTCGCCATTTCAAGTGTAAAATGATGAGACCTTGCCGCCAATCTAGTAGAAGATCAAAGTTGACTGGGAAGGAAGAAGCCGGAAGAGAGTTCCACAAGCAAGAAAGAAACTGTTAGCATAGAACTTACGGTTACATCTCGCCATTTTAACTGTAAAATGATGAGACCTTGCCGCCAATCTAGTAGAAGATCAAAGTTGACTGGGAAGGAAGAAGCCGGAAGAGAGTTCCACAAGCAAGAAAGAAACTGTTAGCATAGAACTTACGGTTACATCTCGCCATTTTAACTGTAAAATGATGAGAACTTGCCGCCAATCTAGTAGAAGATCAAAGTTGACTGGGAAGGAAGAAGCCGGAAGAGAGTTCCACAACCGAGAAAGAAACTGTTAGCATAGAACTTACGGTTACATTTCACCATTTCAAGTGTAAAATGATGAGACCTTGCCGCCAATCTAGTAGAAGATCAAAGTTGACTGGGAAGGAAGAAGCCGGAAGAGAGTTCCACAACCGAGAAAGAAACTGTTAGCATAGAACTTACGGTTACATTTCACCATTTCAAGTGTAAAATGATGAGACCTTGCCGCCAATCTAGTAGAATATCAAAGTTGACTGGGAAGGAAGAAGCCGGAAGAGAGTTCCACAAGCGAGAAAGAAACTGTTAGCATAGAACTTACGGTTACATCTCGCCATTTCAACTGTAAAATGATAAGACCTTGCCGCCAATCTAGTAGAAGATCAAAGTTGACTGGGAAGGAAGAAGCCGGAAGAGAGTTCCACAACCGAGAAAGAAACTGTTAGCATAGAACTTACGGTTACATCTCGCCATTTCAAGTGTAAAATGATGAGACCTTGCCGCCAATCTAGTAGAAGATCAAAGTTGACTGGGAAGGAAGAAGCCGGAAGAGAGTTCCACAACCGAGAAAGAAACTGTTAGCATAGAACTTACGGTTACATCTCGCCATTTCAAGTGTAAAATGATGAGACCTTGCCGCCAATCTAGTAGAAGATCAAAGTTGACTGGGAAGGAAGAAGCCGGAAGAGAGTTCCACAAGCGAGAAAGAAACTGTTAGCATAGAACTTACGGTTACATCTCGCCATTTTAACTGTAAAATGATGAGACCTTGCCGCCAATCTAGTAGAATATCAAAGTTGACTGGGAAGGAAGAAGCCGGAAGAGAGTTCCACAAGCGAGAAAGAAACTGTTAGCATAGAACTTACGGTTACATCTCGCCATTTCAAGTGTAAAATGATGAGACCTTGCCGCCAATCTAGTAGAAGATCAAAGTTGACTGGGAAGGAAGAAGCCGGAAGAGAGTTCCACAACCGAGAAAGAAACTGTTAGCATAGAACTTACGGTTACATCTCGCCATTTCAAGTGTAAAATGATGAGACCTTGCCGCCAATCTAGTAGAAGATCAAAGTTGACTGGGAAGGAAGAAGCCGGAAGAGAGTTCCACAACCGAGAAAGAAACTGTTAGCATAGAACTTACGGTTACATTTCACCATTTCAAGTGTAAAATGATGAGACCTTGCCGCCAATCTAGTAGAAGATCAAAGTTGACTGGGAAGGAAGAAGCCGGAAGAGAGTTCCACAACCGAGAAAGAAACTGTTAGCATAGAACTTACGGTTACATTTCACCATTTCAAGTGTAAAATGATGAGACCTTGCCGCCAATCTAGTAGAAGATCAAAGTTGACTGGGAAGGAAGAAGCCGGAAGAGAGTTCCACAACCGAGAAAGAAACTGTTAGCATAGAACTTACGGTTACATTTCACCATTTCAAGTGTAAAATGATGAGACCTTGCCGCCAATCTAGTAGAATATCAAAGTTGACTGGGAAGGAAGAAGCCGGAAGAGAGTTCCACAAGCGAGAAAGAAACTGTTAGCATAGAACTTACGGTTACATCTCGCCATTTTAACTGTAAAATGATGAGACCTTGCCGCCAATCTAGTAGAAGATCAAAGTTGACTGGGAAGGAAGAAGCCGGAGTTCCTCAAGCGAGGTAGAAACTGTTATCATAGAACTTACGGTTACATCTAGCCAGCTCAACTGTGAATTGATGAGATCTCGACACCAGTTTAGATCTGCGCTAAAATTCATAGCTACCATAACGAAGAGGTCACCCAAATAATTAGCATGAAAGTATTTATAGAAAAAGACGTAGAGACGCAATCTTACGGCGGTGAGAAAGTGACTGAATATATATTTCCTCACCGGGAGAACATTTCTGAGTGTCATGCACAACACAAACTTCTTTTGTTGAGTTAAAACTGACTTTTATAAAATTAAAATTTGGATACATATACTGGAGGGTCGTCATAATGGAGCAGTCAATGTTATTTACGCGATTTGCCTAAAAAAATTATATATTTAAAATAAATGGAAAAAAATCCCCCAAAACTTCAAACTATAAAGGTAGAGATATTAGTTAAATATAAATATTCACACAAAAATATTAATGAAAATAACATAAACGTAGACACAAATATTATGGCATTATCTATATATGTAAATTATATGCCATGATATATATATATATATATATATATATATATATATATATATATATATATATATATATATATATATATATATATATATATATATATATATATATATATATATATATATAGTTACACATGAATAAAGACATTTACAAAAAATATTATATTATGATTGTATCTACCTTTATAATCTATCTATCTCGGATTGTTCATATCTATCTATCTATCTCGGATTGTCCATATCTATTTCGGATTATTCATATCTATCTATCTCTGATTGTTCATATCTATCTATCTATCTATCTATCTATCTATCTATCTATCTCGGATTGTTCATATCTATCTATCTATCTATCTATCTATCTATCTATCTCGGATTGTTCATATCTATCTATCTATCTATCTTGGATTGTTCATATCTATCTATCTATCTATCTAGAATTGTTTATATCTATCTATCTATCTATCTATCTATCTATCTATCTAGGATTGTCCATATCTATCTATCTATCTATCTATCTATCTATCTATCTATCTATCTATCTCGAATTGTTCATATCTATCTATCTATCTATCTATCTATCTATCTATCTATCTATCTATCTATCTATCTATCTATCTCGAATTGTTCATATCTATCTATCTATCTATCTATCTATCTATCTATCTATCTATCTATCTATCTATCTGTCTATCTATCTATCTATCTATCTATCTGTGTGAGTGTGTTCGCTTGTTTATTTATCTAAATCTGGATTTAGATTCCCGTTTTCTTTCATCTTTCGTACATGAAAGTGGCGACAATGTATCCAAACCCATTCGTCTTCCGTGGCATTTTGCAGACATTATAATCCATTTCCCCACGTGTAACGCGCACGCGCACAAACACACACACACACACTCACACACACACACACACACACACACACATACACACACACACACACACACACACACACAGAGTCACAAGTAAAAGATCTACAGCGCAGCGAATTCTTCGTCATCCAGTGATTGGGCGCCGTGAAGCCAATCCATTACTGTTGAATCTCTTGGTTTATTAGTAGAAAGTTCAAGAGTTGCCCAACAGTTTTGTTCAATTTGGTAGCGGAGAAGACGACGGGAAACTTCCATCGACGCCATATTGGCGATAGAAAATGACCATTAGCTTTTTTGATCTCATTCGTTCGCTAATTTGTCGCCGGCGATTCTGTTTTTCTGCGCTTCTTCGCCGTTTGCTGGAGGCCATCATCAACATTGAATAATAACGGTAAAGAAGAAAAGAAAAGAAGAGGAAGGAAGAAGAAGAAACAGACGGGTGTAGTTGTAGGGGTAACTATGGAAAAATTGCGGGTAATAATAATAATAATAATAATAATAATAATAATAATAAATAATAATAATAAGATGAAATATTGAGAAAACTTGCTGTCACTTGATATTCAGTTAAAGTTATTTGTGCGAATATACAATGTGCATTATTTTAAGAAAATGATATCAAAGGAGCCAAACTAATATTTGGAACAAACTCTAAAATATGTCAATGGCAAAAAATCATACGCCTGAAAACTTTTTACATCTTGCACAGATTTCTCTCCATGCAGTAATCACAAGAACATTTTATTATTTCATGGAACCTCATCTGTTTGCATCTTCTGTTGGGAAAATTGTGTTGCCTCTTGAAGCCTCTGGTTAAGAATTACGGGTAAATGGTATCACACAAAACCAAACCAAGAAACAACAACAGCAGCAGCATCAGCAGCAACAACAACAATGTAACATTAAATCAGGAAATGAAAGGCGCAGAGGAGAAGACGATAAGAAAAACGTTGTAGGTTCTATTGCCAAAATAAAATATTCCAAACGGTTCTTAAGAAATTTTACAGGGAGAGTGGAAAAACAGTTATACCTATCAAAAAGCCAATACCTATTGTAAAAGTGCAGAATTTTTAGGAGAATATTTGGAGCAGCCCAAAGGAATATAACCCGAATGCAGAATGGATACAACGAGAAGAACGAACGGATGTTGGATAAACCTCTACACGAATGAAAAAATATAACCACGAATAATAATATTAAAGAAATACAAAAAAATTGTTCTCACGAGTACAGCCCACACCTTACGAAGGGCTTTATGTAATTTTTCTTTTCTTTTTTTTCAGTGGAAAATGTCATGATGCCATTTCTAACATTAGGTCCTTGGGCGGGACCCGGAAAGAAATGAGTACACATCAGAAATCAAAGGAAATATAATAATAATAATAATAATAATAATAATAATAATAATAATAATAATAACCGGAAAATGTGCCACACTTACGGGAAGAAAAATGCAAGGAGCAGGTATGAACACCACCCAGAGAGATAGTACCTGTAAAAATTTTATGAGACTTTACAATACACACAGAATAATGAAACTTAATTGCCCAGACATCGTGATCAAAGACCACAAAAACAGAATACACTTTCTTATTGACACGTAAGTCCCTGCAGAAGGTAAGTGTATCTTGAAGATCTTCAAAAAACTATCAAAATAAAAGAATCTACAAGTGGAAATCTAAAAATATGGCTCATGGGGATATCAATAATTCCATTTGTAGATGGAACCCTCGGATTGATTGAAAAATGTTCCGATTGACACATTGAAAAGATTCCTGGTAGTTTATGCCTTAAAGAAATACAAAAAATTGTACTCACAAGTACAGTTCACATATTACGAAGAGCTTTATCGATGGAAAATGTGTTTGATTTCTGATTTTTTTTTCTTTTTTATAAAAATGATCAGAAGAAAATATCATGAAACCATTTCTGATCTTTCTCTCTGGTTTCCTTTAAATTCTGTTGTAGGACAAAACAGAAATGCGTAGACAACAGAAATCAAAGGAAATAGTAGTAGTAGTAGTAATAATAATAATAATAATAATAATAATAATAATAATAATAATAATAATAATAATAAACAAAATGATTGATGTAACTCTTCTAATATTTTGCAACAAATTTAAAAAAAAAGAAAAAAAACCCAGTGTTTAACAATTTTTAGACAGTAAGTCCGTCTTCAAGCTATGTTTAAAAATTACATGCAAGTACAAAAAATAGAAACAATTCAACTCTTTGTACAAACGCCATCTGGTTTGATGGAAACGGTTGTACTGGTAATCACCGCGATAAAGTGAATGAAACGCATCCAGAGGGAATGGAATGCAACTGAAACGTGAGTAACATGATGGGGTTTATACCAATCTTGAAATTTTCCATCATTTGATTTGTTACTAAGAGGAATTAATCAAACAGCTTTAGTATAAATCCTATGAAACTCTCCAGTCGTTTTGATCGTACCACCCGGGGTGGGACATTACTAATTTGCATATGTTTTAAGAAATATGCATGACTTTTTTTTTTTTTGAAAGGTATTGTCATTCGGAATATTTTTTCAGAATGTCTACCTTCAGGTATTTGTCAAAATTACAGTCGTTCGTGATAGATTTCCTAGAAGTTCTACTGATAACTTAAAAAAAAATACTTGTATGCACTTTTTAATATTTTAATAATAATAATAATAATAATAATAATGTGGCACATGGGAACATCAACAATCCCGGTTGTAGTTGGAGCCCTCGGATTGGTTGGAAAACATTCCAGTAGACTAATTGAAGGGATCTCTGGAAGCCCATGCCTTAAAGAAATACAAAAAAAATGTTCTCACGAGTACAGCCCACACCTTACGAAGGGCTTTATGTAATTTTTCTTTTTTTTTTTTTCAGTGGAAAACGTCATGATGCCATTTCTAACCTTAGGTCCTTGGGCGGGACCCGGAAAGAAATGAGTACACATCAGAAATCAAAGGAAATATAATAATAATAATAATAATAATAATAATAATAATAATAATAATAATAATAATAAAAATAATAAAAATAATAATAATAATAATAATAATTGTTGTTGTAACCTAGGAAGGGTTACTGAATGAGGAATAACCAAAACGGAGGTTGGAAATGAAGTGGTAATTTTTACAACATCAACAAAATATAATACTCGCCAGCGGCGTGAAGTAGGTAAACCACTGCTAGTGGTGGGATAATTAGACAGCATATTGCCCCCCACTTACAACAGTGTCCACCGTATTTATGAGAATTAGGACATACACATTAGTGTTAATATGTACGAATATATAACAACAATAATGATAATAATGATTACCATCATTTGGATTAAAGGCTGAAACAAAAGGTTTTATTGTTGCACAGCAAGACCAGAGATTTCGGACTTTCAGGCAAATATCATACATAATAGTTTGGATCCAAAATGCAGGTTCTATAACAAATATCAGGAAATCAACTAATCTCAGGATGTTCTGTACTTGCGCCAAATGAATATAAAAATCGTCATGATAGAGTGGGGCAATACTTACACTGGATAATCTGCAAACACTTTGGAAAAGATATTAATAAACACTGTATGTACATCACAAGCTCCGGTTACAGGAATAAAAGACATCACAATTCTATGGGATTACTCCATTTTTACGGACAGGAAAATAGAAGCAAATAGGCTGGATATAATTGTTAAAAATAAATAAAATAATATATATATATATATATATATATATATATATATATATATATATATATATATATATATGAATGGAGCACTTTGGCTGATTGGCATTTGTTTACATTTGTAAAAACAATACGCTAGATTTAGTTGTGTAACTCTACCGAGTGAAGATAGTTCTGGCTGACACCAAATTAGTTGTGTTTCAATCCTGGCTTGAGGCATTCGGAAGTCTAGTCGCACTGAGGACCTGTGATACAGCGAAACAGTACTGTTTGTGAATGACATAATATATATATATATATATATATATATATATATATATATATAGAAGTCAACACTTAGAGGCGACAGTCTGTTTCATGCTAGAAATTTAGAAAAAATTACAAAATAGACTACCCACAATGCACCACTGACCCGTATATATATAAATAGCCGAGAATAATAACAGCACTCGTGGCCTGACGATGGCATCTAGCATGAAACAGACTGTCACCTCTAAGTGTTGGCTTCTATGTTCACTTTTATATTTACACACACTCTATCTGTGATATTGAGCACTTTATCCCTTAAATATTGCACACATTAAGACTATATTTCTTCATATATATAAATATATATATATAAAGAGTGAATGAAATTATTTTTAATCCGAAATATATTTTACATCAAACGTTATAGTGGAAACTCTTATTTGAAACAGACGCCCCATTTTTATTTTTGTTTTAAACATGGTGTATTACGTCTATTGAGAAAACGTGCTCTCACGCAGAGATCGAGCGTGCATCCCTCTTAGCAAGATTTCTTTATCAAAATTTCCCGAAATCCAAAGCTGATAGACGTAACAGACACTTATTAAAAAATCAAAAATGGTGCATCTATCTTACCTATGAGTTTTATTAAAATTACGCTGGTAAATTATATATATATATATATATATATATATATATATATATATATATATATATATATATATATATATATATACATACAAGTATAGGATTGGTGTACACGGAATAAATTCCAATAATCAATAATTGCTATTCTTAAAAGAGTGCTCAATACAGAGTAGAGTAGATATAATTATTTATTTAAAAATTATAACATAAATATGTTTTAAGATATTTTTATTTTAATAGATTACAATAAAAACATTTTACATCGCTACCCAAAAACTTTCATAAATATATCTATATATATATCTATATCTATATCTATATATATATATATATATATATATATATATATATATATATATATAGTCTCTATCTATAAAAGGCAGGATGTGTGTGTGTGTGTGTGTGTGTGTGTGTGTGTGTGTGTGTGTGTGTAACGAATGCACGGCCGCAATTTTCGACGGATTTGCACCAAAATTTACATGCACATGCTCTAAGTTAGCGTTTCCCAACTCCCATCGATAGGGGAAATAATCGATTTTTTTCATGCTTCTACGGTAGTTTTCATGTAGTTTGCGGCCATTTTCTACTGCCCAGAGTGAGAGCCTATAGTTGGCTGCCACGAATAGGCAGGAAGATTCTATTGGCCAGCGTGAGAGCCAACAGCTGACTGACACGAATGTTAACTAGCATGCTAGCATGCAAAAAAAATCGATAGCTGCATTCGTCACAAGTGGGAAAAATTTAAATCTGCATGGCACTTTACTCCAATTGGCTCATTCGCTTGCTTAAACTCAACGTTGATTCCGATCCCCAGAACTGGGTTGGGTGTGAAAAAGTATTTGTTGTTAACATTCTTTTTTCATTCGTTTTTTCCAGTTACGAGTCCCTTTTTTTTAAAGCTGATCGTTTTGTGTTCATTTTGTTTAGTTCTTTTTTCGTAACAGATTTAATGTTTAGTATAGAGCTTAGAAAAAAATCGCAGTGTGAGATAGGCAAGAAGTAAGGCATGTAGCAACATCAGCACGGCAAAGGACACTCCTTTAAAGGCAAGGAAGGGCAAAAATGATAAAAGTCAAGTGATAGCGATTGCTGTATGAGTCGAACGATTTTTGAATGAAGACATGCGGCTAGTATTTCTATAATATTTTTATTATAATAGATTACAAATAAAAACATTTTACATCGCTACACAAAAAATTTCATGTTTCGGAACTACAATGGTTTTTTTTTTTTTTAATCATATCACCCCAAGCAAGGCCGGAGGCCACTATCACGCAAGGGGTTAAAGAAGGGTTGGAGGAAGAGCAGATAGGAGTGGCAAGGGAGGGGATGTGGAGAAAGAGAAAGACAGTGGGTCGATCAAGGCAAGGGGGCCACAAAAGATCCGGAGCGAGAGCAGATAGGAATGAAAAATGAAAGGATGTGGAGAAGGGAAGTGTATAGATTAAGGCAACTGGAGATGTCGATTGACGCTACAATTAACCGTTGGAGATTGTATTTGTCAGGGAAACAGTAATAGGGAAGGGAGTTCCATAGGCGAGATGTGCGAGACATGAAGCTATTGGAGTAGAAGAGACGTCTACATCTAACAGTTTCCACGGTGTAGAGGTGGGAGCGGGATGCCAGCCTCGTGGGACGTTTAAATTCACGAGGCCTGGGGACAAGCGAACGCAACTCCTCAGAGCAATTACCGTGCAAGTACTTGTAAAAAAGGCAGAGCGAGGCAACATCGCGTCTGTGAGAGAGCGACTGCAGACGAGATGACAGATCAGGGCCAATCACGTTGCCTATCCGTCTCTGGATCTTATCAAGAACCCTGACGCAAACAGCAGGGGCTCCAGACCATATATGGCAGCAATACTCCATGCAAGGGCGAATGGTCGATTTATAGACTTGAAGGATCGCTTCCGGGGAGAAAAATTTCCTGGCTCGGCACAGAGAACCAACTTTCTTTGCGGTGGCTGATGCAACTGACTCGATGTATTTGTTCCATCTCAGGTCAGCAGACAGCGTGAGACCGAGCAGCCGCAGGGAGGAGCTCTCGAGAAGTTGGTCATCAGACATTCTAATGGGATGCAGGGATGGGTCCTTGTGGTGGTTGAGAGAGAGCAGTTTTGTTTTAGAGGCGTTAAAGTTAACCATCCATTTCTCACCCCAGATCACAACCGATTAGAGGTTCTTTTCAATTTGAGCTGCCATGCTAGCTTTGACCCCCGCTAGATTTGTGTTCCTCTTCAAGTGATGGTAGATAACATATAATCTATGTAAACGATGTCATATATATATATATATATATATATATATATATATATATATATATATATATATATATATATATATATATAATATTACTAAAATATGTTTATTATAATAGATTACAAATAAAAACATTTTACATCGCTACACAAAAACTTTCATGCTTCGGAACTATAATGATTCCTCTTCGGGTGATGGTAGATAACATATAATCTATGTAAGCGTTGTCAAATAAAATATTTGACAACGCTTACAATGCTTACATATTTTAATAGATTACAAATAAAAAATTTTTAAATCGCTACACAAAAACTTTCATGCTTCGGAACTATAATGATTCCTCTTCGGGTGATGGTAGATAACATAATCT
>OZ038518.1:67548563-67583563 GCA_964036315.1 Acanthosepion esculentum | reverse complement strand
ACTTATTGAAATATAATGTATATGATATGAAGCTTAATTAAATTGATATTAAGAGACATGAGGCTTATTTAAATACATGGTAAGTGATAGAAGTTCTACTTAAACATTGGTAAGTGATATGAAGCTTAAATTGATATTAAGAGACATGAGGCTTATTTAAATACATGGTAAGTGGTAGACGTTCTACTTAAACATTGGTAAGTGATATGAAGCTTAAATTGATATTAAGAGACATGAGGCTTATTTAAGTTCATGGTAAGTGATAGAAGTTCTACTTAGATATTGGTAAGTGATATGAAGCTTAAATTGATATTAAGAGACATGAGGCTTATTTAAATACATGGTAAGTGATAGAAGTTCTACTTAAACATTGGTAAATGATATAAAGCTTAAATTGATATTAAGAGACATGAGGCTTATTTAAATACATGGTAAGTGGTAGAAGTTCTACTTAAACATTGGTAAGTGATATGAAGCTTAAATTGATATTAAGAGACATGAGGCTTATTTAAATACATGGTAACTGATAGAAGTTCTACTTAAACATTGGTAAGTGATATGAAGCGTAAATTGATATTAAGAGACATGAGGCTTATTTAAATACATGGTAAGTGATAGAAGTTCTACTTAAACATTGGTAAGTGATATGAAGCTTAAATTGATATTAAGAGACATGAGGCTTATTTAAATACATGGTAACTGATAGAAGTTCTACTTAAACATTGGTAAGTGATATGAAGCATAAATTGATATTAAGAGACATGAGGCTTATTTAAATACATGGTAAGTGATAGAAGTTCTACTTAAACATTGGTAAGTGATAGGAAGCTTAAATTGATATTAAGAGAGACGAGGCTTATTTAAATACATGGTAAGTGATAGAAGTTCTACTTAAACATTGGTAAGTGATATGAAGCTTAAATTGATATTAAGAGACATGAGGCTTATTTAAATACATGGTAAGTGGTAGAAGTTCTACTTAAACATTGGTAAGTGATATGAAGCTTAAATTGATATTAAGAGACATGAGGCTTATTTAAGTTCATGGTAAGTGATAGAAGTTCTACTTAGATATTGGTAAGTGATATGAAGCTTAAATTGATATTAAGAGACATGAGGCTTATTTAAATACATGGTAAGTGATAGAAGTTCTATTTAACATTGGTAAATGATATGAAGCTTAAATTGATATTAAGAGACATGAGGCTTATTTAAATACATGGTAAGTGACAGAAGTTCTACTTAAACATTGGTAAGTGATATGAAGTTTAAATTGATATTAAGAGACATGAGGCTTATTTAAATTCATGGTAAGTGATAGAAGTTCTACTTAAACATTGGTAAGTGATATGAAGTTTAAATTGATATTAAGAGACATGAGCCTTATTTAAATTCATGGTAAGTGCTAGAAGTTCTACTTAAACATTGGTAAGTGATATGAAGTTTAAATTGATATTAAGAGACATGAGGCTTATTTAAATTCATGGTAAGTGCTAGAAGTTCTACTTAAACATTGGTAAGTGATATGAAGCTTAAATTGATATTAAGAGACATGAGGCTTATTTAAATACATGGTAAGTGATAGAAGTTCTACTTAAACATTGGTAAATGATATGAAGCTTAAATTGATATTAAGAGACATGAGGCTTATTTAAATACATGGTAAGTGATAGAAGTTCTACTTAAACATTGGTAAGTGATATGAAGTTTAAATTGATATTAAGAGACATGAGGCTTATTTAAATACATGGTAAGTGATAGAAGTTCTACTTAAACATTGGTAAGTGATATGAAGCTTACTTAAATTGATATTAAGAGACATGAGACTTATTTAAATACATGGTAAGTGATAGAAGTTCTACTTAAACATTGGTAAGTTATATGAAGCTTAAATTGATATTAAGAGACATGAGGCTTATTTAAATTCATGGTAAGTGATAGAAGTTCTACTTAAACATTGGTAAGTGATATGAAGTTCAAATTGATATTAAGAGATATGAGGCTTATTTAAATTCATGGTAAGTGATAGAAGTTCTACTTAAACATTGGTAAGTGATATGAAGCGTAAATTGATATTAAGAGACATGAGGCTTATTTAAATACATGGTAAGTGATAGAAGTTCTACTTAAACATTGGTAAGTGATAGGAAGCTTAAATTGATATTAAGAGAGATGAGGCTTATTTAAATACATGGTAAGTGATAGAAGTTCTACTTAAACATTGGTAAGTGATATGAAGCTTAAATTGATATTAAGAGACATGGGGCTTATTTAAATACATGGTAAGTGGTAGAAGTTCTACTTAAACATTGGTAAGTGATATGAAGCTTAAATTGATATTAAGAGACATGAGGCTTATTTAAGTTCATGGTAAGTGATAGAAGTTCTACTTAGATATTGGTAAGTGATAAGAAGCTTAAATTGATATTAAGAGACATGAGGCTTATTTAAATACATGGTAACTGATAGAAGTTCTACTTAAACATTGGTAAATGATATAAAGCTTAAATTGATATTAAGAGACATGAGGCTTATTTAAATACATGGTAAGTGGTAGAAGTTCTACTTAAACATTGGTAAGTGATATGAAGCTTAAATTGATATTAAGAGACATGAGGCTTATTTAAATACATGGTAAGTGATAGAAGTTCTACTTAAACATTGGTAAATGATATGAAGCTTAAATTGATATTAAGAGACATGAGGCTTATTTAAATACATGGTAAGTGGTAGAAGTTCTACTTAAACATTGATAAGTGATATGAAGCTTAAATTGATATTAAGAGACATGAGGCTTATTTAAATACATGGTAAGTGATAGAAGTTCTACTTAAACATTGGTAAATGATATGAAGTTTAAATTGATATTAAGAGACATGAGGCTTATTTAAATACATGGTAAGTGATAGAAGTTCTACTTAAACATTGGTAAGTGATATGAAGCTTAAATTGATATTAAGAGACATGAGGCTTATTTAAATACATGGTAAGTGGTAGAAGTTCTACTTAAACATTGGTAAGTGATATGAAGCTTAAATTGATATTAAGAGACATGAGGCTTATTTAAATTCATGGTAAGTGATAGAAGTTCTACTTAGATATTGGTAAGTGATATGAAGCTTAAATTGATATTAAGAGACATGAGGCCTATTTAAATACATGGAAAATGATAGAAGTTCTACTTAAACATTGGTAAGTGATATGAAGCTTAAATTGATATTAAGAGACATGATTCTTATTTAAATTCATGGTAAGTGATAGAAGTTCTACTTAAACATTGGTAAATGATATGAAGTTTAAATTGATATTAAGAGACATGTGGCTTATTTAAATACATGGTAAGTGATAGAAGTTCTACTTAAACATTGGTAAGTGATATGAAGCTTAAATTGATATTAAGAGACATGAGGCTTATTTAAGTTCATGGTAAATGATAGAAGTTCTACTTAGATATTGGTAAGTGATAAGAAGCTTAAATTGATATTAAGAGACATGAGGCTTATTTAAATACATGGTAACTGATAGAAGTTCTACTTAAACATTGGTAAATGATATAAAGCTTAAATTGATATTAAGAGACATGAGGCTTATTTAAATACATGGTAAGTGGTAGAAGTTCTACTTAAACATTGGTAAGTGATATGAAGCTTAAATTGATATTAAGAGACATGAGGCTTATTTAAATACATGGTAAGTGATAGAAGTTCTACTTAAACATTGGTAAATGATATGAAGCTTAAATTGATATTAAGAGACATGAGGCTTATTTAAATACATGGTAAGTGGTAGAAGTTCTACTTAAACATTGATAAGTGATATGAAGCTTAAATTGATATTAAGAGACATGAGGCCTATTTAAATACATGGAAAATGATAGAAGTTCTACTTAAACATTGGTAAGTGATATGAAGCTTAAATTGATATTAAGAGACATGATTCTTATTTAAATTCATGGTAAGTGATAGAAGTTCTACTTAAACATTGGTAAATGATATGAAGTTTAAATTGATATTAAGAGACATGTGGCTTATTTAAATACATGGTAAGTGATAGAAGTTCTACTTAAACATTGGTAAGTGATATGAAGCTTAAATTGATATTAAGAGACATGAGGCTTATTTAAATACATGGTAACTGATAGAAGTTCTACTTAAACATTGGTAAGTGATATGAAGCATAAATTGATATTAAGAGACATGAGGCTTATTTAAATACATGGTAAGTGATAGAAGTTCTACTTAAACATTGGTAAGTGATATGAAGCTTAAATTGATATTAAGAGACATGAGGCTTATTTAAATACATGGTAACTGATAGAAGTTCTACTTAAACATTGGTAAGTGATATGAAGCATAAATTGATATTAAGAGACATGAGGCTTATTTAAATACATGGTAAGTGATAGAAGTTCTACTTAAACATTGGTAAGTGATAGGAAGCTTAAATTGATATTAAGAGAGACGAGGCTTATTTAAATACATGGTAAGTGATAGAAGTTCTACTTAAACATTGGTAAGTGATATGAAGCTTAAATTGATATTAAGAGACATGAGGCTTATTTAAATACATGGTAAGTGGTAGAAGTTCTACTTAAACATTGGTAAGTGATATGAAGCTTAAATTGATATTAAGAGACATGAGGCTTATTTAAATTCATGGTAAGTGATAGAAGTTCTACTTAGATATTGGTAAGTGATATGAAGCTTAAATTGATATTAAGAGACATGAGGCTTATTTAAATACATGGTAAGTGATAGAAGTTCTATTTAACATTGGTAAATGATATGAAGCTTAAATTGATATTAAGAGACATGAGGCTTATTTAAATACATGGTAAGTGATAGAAGTTCTACTTAAACATTGGTAAGTGATATGAAGTTTAAATTGATATTAAGAGACATGAGGCTTATTTAAATTCATGGTAAGTGATAGAAGTTCTACTTAAACATTGGTAAGTGATATGAAGTTTAAATTGATATTAAGAGACATGAGCCTTATTTAAATTCATGGTAAGTGCTAGAAGTTCTACTTAAACATTGGTAAGTGATATGAAGTTTAAATTGATATTAAGAGACATGAGGCTTATTTAAATTCATGGTAAGTGCTAGAAGTTCTACTTAAACATTGGTAAGTGATATGAAGCTTAAATTGATATTAAGAGACATGAGGCTTATTTAAATACATGGTAAGTGATAGAAGTTCTACTTAAACATTGGTAAATGATATGAAGCTTAAATTGATATTAAGAGACATGAGGCTTATTTAAATACATGGTAAGTGATAGAAGTTCTACTTAAACATTGGTAAGTGATATGAAGCTTAAATCGATATTAAGAGACATGAGGCTTATTTAAATACATGGTAAGTGATAGAAGTTCTACTTAAACATTGGTAAGTGATATGAAGCTTACTTAAATTGATATTAAGAGACATGAGACTTATTTAAATACATGGTAAGTGATAGAAGTTCTACTTAAACATTGGTAAGTTATATGAAGCTTAAATTGATATTAAGAGACATGAGGCTTATTTAAATTCATGGTAAGTGATAGAAGTTCTACTTAAACATTGGTAAGTGATATGAAGTTCAAATTGATATTAAGAGATATGAGGCTTATTTAAATTCATGGTAAGTGATAGAAGTTCTACTTAAACATTGGTAAGTGATATGAAGCGTAAATTGATATTAAGAGACATGAGGCTTATTTAAATACATGGTAAGTGATAGAAGTTCTACTTAAACATTGGTAAGTGATAGGAAGCGTAAATTGATATTAAGAGAGATGAGGCTTATTTAAATACATGGTAAGTGATAGAAGTTCTACTTAAACATTGGTAAGTGATATGAAGCTTAAATTGATATTAAGAGACATGGGGCTTATTTAAATACATGGTAAGTGGTAGAAGTTCTACTTAAACATTGGTAAGTGATATGAAGCTTAAATTGATATTAAGAGACATGAGGCTTATTTAAGTTCATGGTAAGTGATAGAAGTTCTACTTAGATATTGGTAAGTGATAAGAAGCTTAAATTGATATTAAGAGACATGAGGCTTATTTAAATACATGGTAACTGATAGAAGTTCTACTTAAACATTGGTAAATGATATAAAGCTTAAATTGATATTAAGAGACATGAGGCTTATTTAAATACATGGTAAGTGGTAGAAGTTCTACTTAAACATTGGTAAGTGATATGAAGCTTAAATTGATATTAAGAGACATGAGGCTTATTTAAATACATGGTAAGTGATAGAAGTTCTACTTAAACATTGGTAAATGATATGAAGCTTAAATTGATATTAAGAGACATGAGGCTTATTTAAATACATGGTAAGTGGTAGAAGTTCTACTTAAACATTGATAAGTGATATGAAGCTTAAATTGATATTAAGAGACATGAGGCTTATTTAAATACATGGTAAGTGATAGAAGTTCTACTTAAACATTGGTAAATGATATGAAGTTTAAATTGATATTAAGAGACATGAGGCTTATTTAAATACATGGTAAGTGATAGAAGTTCTACTTAAACATTGGTAAGTGATATGAAGCTTAAATTGATATTAAGAGACATGAGGCTTATTTAAATACATGGTAAGTGGTAGAAGTTCTACTTAAACATTGGTAAGTGATATGAAGCTTAAATTGATATTAAGAGACATGAGGCTTATTTAAATTCATGGTAAGTGATAGAAGTTCTACTTAGATATTGGTAAGTGATATGAAGCTTAAATTGATATTAAGAGACATGAGGCCTATTTAAATACATGGAAAATGATAGAAGTTCTACTTAAACATTGGTAAGTGATATGAAGCTTAAATTGATATTAAGAGACATGATTCTTATTTAAATTCATGGTAAGTAATAGAAGTTCTACTTAAACATTGGTAAATGATATGAAGTTTAAATTGATATTAAGAGACATGTGGCTTATTTAAATACATGGTAAGTGATAGAAGTTCTACTTAAACATTGGTAAGTGATATGAAGCTTAAATTGATATTAAGAGAGATGAGGCTTATTTAAGTTCATGGTAAGTGATAGAAGTTCTACTTAGATATTGGTAAGTGATAAGAAGCTTAAATTGATATTAAGAGACATGAGGCTTATTTAAATACATGGTAACTGATAGAAGTTCTACTTAAACATTGGTAAATGATATAAAGCTTAAATTGATATTAAGAGACATGAGGCTTATTTAAATACATGGTAAGTGGTAGAAGTTCTACTTAAACATTGGTAAGTGATATGAAGCTTAAATTGATATTAAGAGACATGAGGCTTATTTAAATACATGGTAAGTGATAGAAGTTCTACTTAAACATTGGTAAATGATATGAAGCTTAAATTGATATTAAGAGACATGAGGCTTATTTAAATACATGGTAAGTGGTAGAAGTTCTACTTAAACATTGATAAGTGATATGAAGCTTAAATTGATATTAAGAGACATGAGGCTTATTTAAATACATGGTAAGTGATAGAAGTTCTACTTAAACATTGGTAAATGATATGAAGTTTAAATTGATATTAAGAGACATGAGGCTTATTTAAATACATGGTAAGTGATAGAAGTTCTACTTAAACATTGGTAAGTGATATGAAGCTTAAATTGATATTAAGAGACATGAGGCTTATTTAAATACATGGTAAGTGGTAGAAGTTCTACTTAAACATTGGTAAGTGATATGAAGCTTAAATTGATATTAAGAGACATGAGGCTTATTTAAATTCATGGTAAGTGATAGAAGTTCTACTTAGATATTGGTAAGTGATATGAAGCTTAAATTGATATTAAGAGACATGAGGCCTATTTAAATACATGGAAAATGATAGAAGTTCTACTTAAACATTGGTAAGTGATATGAAGCTTAAATTGATATTAAGAGACATGATTCTTATTTAAATTCATGGTAAGTGATAGAAGTTCTACTTAAACATTGGTAAATGATATGAAGTTTAAATTGATATTAAGAGACATGTGGCTTATTTAAATACATGGTAAGTGATAGAAGTTCTACTTAAACATTGGTAAGTGATATGAAGCTTAAATTGATATTAAGAGACATGAGGCTTATTTAAGTTCATGGTAAATGATAGAAGTTCTACTTAGATATTGGTAAGTGATAAGAAGCTTAAATTGATATTAAGAGACATGAGGCTTATTTAAATACATGGTAACTGATAGAAGTTCTACTTAAACATTGGTAAATGATATAAAGCTTAAATTGATATTAAGAGACATGAGGCTTATTTAAATACATGGTAAGTGGTAGAAGTTCTACTTAAACATTGGTAAGTGATATGAAGCTTAAATTGATATTAAGAGACATGAGGCTTATTTAAATACATGGTAAGTGATAGAAGTTCTACTTAAACATTGGTAAATGATATGAAGCTTAAATTGATATTAAGAGACATGAGGCTTATTTAAATACATGGTAAGTGGTAGAAGTTCTACTTAAACATTGATAAGTGATATGAAGCTTAAATTGATATTAAGAGACATGAGGCCTATTTAAATACATGGAAAATGATAGAAGTTCTACTTAAACATTGGTAAGTGATATGAAGCTTAAATTGATATTAAGAGACATGATTCTTATTTAAATTCATGGTAAGTGATAGAAGTTCTACTTAAACATTGGTAAATGATATGAAGTTTAAATTGATATTAAGAGACATGTGGCTTATTTAAATACATGGTAAGTGATAGAAGTTCTACTTAAACATTGGTAAGTGATATGAAGCTTAAATTGATATTAAGAGACATGAGGCTTATTTAAATACATGGTAACTGATAGAAGTTCTACTTAAACATTGGTAAGTGATATGAAGCATAAATTGATATTAAGAGACATGAGGCTTATTTAAATACATGGTAAGTGATAGAAGTTCTACTTAAACATTGGTAAGTGATATGAAGCTTAAATTGATATTAAGAGACATGAGGCTTATTTAAATACATGGTAACTGATAGAAGTTCTACTTAAACATTGGTAAGTGATATGAAGCATAAATTGATATTAAGAGACATGAGGCTTATTTAAATACATGGTAAGTGATAGAAGTTCTACTTAAACATTGGTAAGTGATAGGAAGCTTAAATTGATATTAAGAGAGACGAGGCTTATTTAAATACATGGTAAGTGATAGAAGTTCTACTTAAACATTGGTAAGTGATATGAAGCTTAAATTGATATTAAGAGACATGAGGCTTATTTAAATACATGGTAAGTGGTAGAAGTTCTACTTAAACATTGGTAAGTGATATGAAGCTTAAATTGATATTAAGAGACATGAGGCTTATTTAAATTCATGGTAAGTGATAGAAGTTCTACTTAGATATTGGTAAGTGATATGAAGCTTAAATTGATATTAAGAGACATGAGGCTTATTTAAATACATGGTAAGTGATAGAAGTTCTATTTAACATTGGTAAATGATATGAAGCTTAAATTGATATTAAGAGACATGAGGCTTATTTAAATACATGGTAAGTGATAGAAGTTCTACTTAAACATTGGTAAGTGATATGAAGTTTAAATTGATATTAAGAGACATGAGGCTTATTTAAATTCATGGTAAGTGATAGAAGTTCTACTTAAACATTGGTAAGTGATATGAAGTTTAAATTGATATTAAGAGACATGAGCCTTATTTAAATTCATGGTAAGTGCTAGAAGTTCTACTTAAACATTGGTAAGTGATATGAAGTTTAAATTGATATTAAGAGACATGAGGCTTATTTAAATTCATGGTAAGTGCTAGAAGTTCTACTTAAACATTGGTAAGTGATATGAAGCTTAAATTGATATTAAGAGACATGAGGCTTATTTAAATACATGGTAAGTGATAGAAGTTCTACTTAAACATTGGTAAATGATATGAAGCTTAAATTGATATTAAGAGACATGAGGCTTATTTAAATACATGGTAAGTGATAGAAGTTCTACTTAAACATTGGTAAGTGATATGAAGCTTACTTAAATTGATATTAAGAGACATGAGACTTATTTAAATACATGGTAAGTGATAGAAGTTCTACTTAAACATTGGTAAGTTATATGAAGCTTAAATTGATATTAAGAGACATGAGGCTTATTTAAATTCATGGTAAGTGATAGAAGTTCTACTTAAACATTGGTAAGTGATATGAAGTTCAAATTGATATTAAGAGATATGAGGCTTATTTAAATTCATGGTAAGTGATAGAAGTTCTACTTAAACATTGGTAAGTGATATGAAGCGTAAATTGATATTAAGAGACATGAGGCTTATTTAAATACATGGTAAGTGATAGAAGTTCTACTTAAACATTGGTAAGTGATAGGAAGCTTAAATTGATATTAAGAGAGATGAGGCTTATTTAAATACATGGTAAGTGATAGAAGTTCTACTTAAACATTGGTAAGTGATATGAAGCTTAAATTGATATTAAGAGACATGGGGCTTATTTAAATACATGGTAAGTGGTAGAAGTTCTACTTAAACATTGGTAAGTGATATGAAGCTTAAATTGATATTAAGAGACATGAGGCTTATTTAAGTTCATGGTAAGTGATAGAAGTTCTACTTAGATATTGGTAAGTGATAAGAAGCTTAAATTGATATTAAGAGACATGAGGCTTATTTAAATACATGGTAACTGATAGAAGTTCTACTTAAACATTGGTAAATGATATAAAGCTTAAATTGATATTAAGAGACATGAGGCTTATTTAAATACATGGTAAGTGGTAGAAGTTCTACTTAAACATTGGTAAGTGATATGAAGCTTAAATTGATATTAAGAGACATGAGGCTTATTTAAATACATGGTAAGTGATAGAAGTTCTACTTAAACATTGGTAAATGATATGAAGCTTAAATTGATATTAAGAGACATGAGGCTTATTTAAATACATGGTAAGTGGTAGAAGTTCTACTTAAACATTGATAAGTGATATGAAGCTTAAATTGATATTAAGAGACATGAGGCTTATTTAAATACATGGTAAGTGATAGAAGTTCTACTTAAACATTGGTAAATGATATGAAGTTTAAATTGATATTAAGAGACATGAGGCTTATTTAAATACATGGTAAGTGATAGAAGTTCTACTTAAACATTGGTAAGTGATATGAAGCTTAAATTGATATTAAGAGACATGAGGCTTATTTAAATACATGGTAAGTGGTAGAAGTTCTACTTAAACATTGGTAAGTGATATGAAGCTTAAATTGATATTAAGAGACATGAGGCTTATTTAAATTCATGGTAAGTGATAGAAGTTCTACTTAGATATTGGTAAGTGATATGAAGCTTAAATTGATATTAAGAGACATGAGGCCTATTTAAATACATGGAAAATGATAGAAGTTCTACTTAAACATTGGTAAGTGATATGAAGCTTAAATTGATATTAAGAGACATGATTCTTATTTAAATTCATGGTAAGTAATAGAAGTTCTACTTAAACATTGGTAAATGATATGAAGTTTAAATTGATATTAAGAGACATGTGGCTTATTTAAATACATGGTAAGTGATAGAAGTTCTACTTAAACATTGGTAAGTGATATGAAGCTTAAATTGATATTAAGAGAGATGAGGCTTATTTAAGTTCATGGTAAGTGATAGAAGTTCTACTTAGATATTGGTAAGTGATAAGAAGCTTAAATTGATATTAAGAGACATGAGGCTTATTTAAATACATGGTAACTGATAGAAGTTCTACTTAAACATTGGTAAATGATATAAAGCTTAAATTGATATTAAGAGACATGAGGCTTATTTAAATACATGGTAAGTGGTAGAAGTTCTACTTAAACATTGGTAAGTGATATGAAGCTTAAATTGATATTAAGAGACATGAGGCTTATTTAAATACATGGTAAGTGATAGAAGTTCTACTTAAACATTGGTAAATGATATGAAGCTTAAATTGATATTAAGAGACATGAGGCTTATTTAAATACATGGTAAGTGGTAGAAGTTCTACTTAAACATTGATAAGTGATATGAAGCTTAAATTGATATTAAGAGACATGAGGCTTATTTAAATACATGGTAAGTGATAGAAGTTCTACTTAAACATTGGTAAATGATATGAAGTTTAAATTGATATTAAGAGACATGAGGCTTATTTAAATACATGGTAAGTGATAGAAGTTCTACTTAAACATTGGTAAGTGATATGAAGCTTAAATTGATATTAAGAGACATGAGGCTTATTTAAATACATGGTAAGTGGTAGAAGTTCTACTTAAACATTGGTAAGTGATATGAAGCTTAAATTGATATTAAGAGACATGAGGCTTATTTAAATTCATGGTAAGTGATAGAAGTTCTACTTAGATATTGGTAAGTGATATGAAGCTTAAATTGATATTAAGAGACATGAGGCCTATTTAAATACATGGAAAATGATAGAAGTTCTACTTAAACATTGGTAAGTGATATGAAGCTTAAATTGATATTAAGAGACATGATTCTTATTTAAATTCATGGTAAGTGATAGAAGTTCTACTTAAACATTGGTAAATGATATGAAGTTTAAATTGATATTAAGAGACATGTGGCTTATTTAAATACATGGTAAGTGATAGAAGTTCTACTTAAACATTGGTAAGTGATATGAAGCTTAAATTGATATTAAGAGACATGAGGCTTATTTAAATACATGGTAACTGATAGAAGTTCTACTTAAACATTGGTAAATGATATAAGGCTTAAATTGATATTAAGAGACATGAGGCTTATTTAAATACATGGTAAGTGGTAGAAGTTCTACTTAAACATTGGTAAGTGATATGAAGCTTAAATTGATATTAAGAGACATGAGGCTTATTTAAATACATGGTAAGTGATAGAAGTTCTACTTAAACATTGGTAAATGATATGAAGCTTAAATTGATATTAAGAGACATGAGGCTTATTTAAATACATGGTAAGTGGTAGAAGTTCTACTTAAACATTGATAAGTGATATGAAGCTTAAATTGATATTAAGAGACATGAGGCTTATTTAAATACATGGTAAGTGATAGAAGTTCTACTTAGATATTGGTAAGTGATATGAAGCTTAAATTGATATTAAGAGACATGAGGCCTATTTAAATACATGGAAAATGATAGAAGTTCTACTTAAACATTGGTAAATGATATGAAGCTTAAATTGATATTAAGAGACATGAGGCTTATTTAAATACATGGTAAGTGGTAGAAGTTCTACTTAAACATTGATAAGTGATATGAAGCTTAAATTGATATTAAGAGACATGAGGCCTATTTAAATACATGGAAAATGATAGAAGTTCTACTTAAACATTGGTAAGTGATATGAAGCTTAAATTGATATTAAGAGACATGATTCTTATTTAAATTCATGGTAAGTGATAGAAGTTCTACTTAAACATTGGTAAATGATATGAAGTTTAAATTGATATTAAGAGACATGTGGCTTATTTAAATACATGGTAAGTGATAGAAGTTCTACTTAAACATTGGTAAGTGATATGAAGCTTAAATTGATATTAAGAGACATGAGGCTTATTTAAATACATGGTAACTGATAGAAGTTCTACTTAAACATTGGTAAGTGATATGAAGCATAAATTGATATTAAGAGACATGAGGCTTATTTAAATACATGGTAAGTGATAGAAGTTCTACTTAAACATTGGTAAGTGATATGAAGCTTAAATTGATATTAAGAGACATGAGGCTTATTTAAATACATGGTAACTGATAGAAGTTCTACTTAAACATTGGTAAGTGATATGAAGCATAAATTGATATTAAGAGACATGAGGCTTATTTAAATACATGGTAAGTGATAGAAGTTCTACTTAAACATTGGTAAGTGATAGGAAGCTTAAATTGATATTAAGAGAGACGAGGCTTATTTAAATACATGGTAAGTGATAGAAGTTCTACTTAAACATTGGTAAGTGATATGAAGCTTAAATTGATATTAAGAGACATGAGGCTTATTTAAATACATGGTAAGTGGTAGAAGTTCTACTTAAACATTGGTAAGTGATATGAAGCTTAAATTGATATTAAGAGACATGAGGCTTATTTAAATTCATGGTAAGTGATAGAAGTTCTACTTAGATATTGGTAAGTGATATGAAGCTTAAATTGATATTAAGAGACATGAGGCTTATTTAAATACATGGTAAGTGATAGAAGTTCTATTTAACATTGGTAAATGATATGAAGCTTAAATTGATATTAAGAGACATGAGGCTTATTTAAATACATGGTAAGTGATAGAAGTTCTACTTAAACATTGGTAAGTGATATGAAGTTTAAATTGATATTAAGAGACATGAGGCTTATTTAAATTCATGGTAAGTGATAGAAGTTCTACTTAAACATTGGTAAGTGATATGAAGTTTAAATTGATATTAAGAGACATGAGCCTTATTTAAATTCATGGTAAGTGCTAGAAGTTCTACTTAAACATTGGTAAGTGATATGAAGTTTAAATTGATATTAAGAGACATGAGGCTTATTTAAATTCATGGTAAGTGCTAGAAGTTCTACTTAAACATTGGTAAGTGATATGAAGCTTAAATTGATATTAAGAGACATGAGGCTTATTTAAATACATGGTAAGTGATAGAAGTTCTACTTAAACATTGGTAAATGATATGAAGCTTAAATTGATATTAAGAGACATGAGGCTTATTTAAATACATGGTAAGTGATAGAAGTTCTACTTAAACATTGGTAAGTGATATGAAGCTTAAATCGATATTAAGAGACATGAGGCTTATTTAAATACATGGTAAGTGATAGAAGTTCTACTTAAACATTGGTAAGTGATATGAAGCTTACTTAAATTGATATTAAGAGACATGAGACTTATTTAAATACATGGTAAGTGATAGAAGTTCTACTTAAACATTGGTAAGTTATATGAAGCTTAAATTGATATTAAGAGACATGAGGCTTATTTAAATTCATGGTAAGTGATAGAAGTTCTACTTAAACATTGGTAAGTGATATGAAGTTCAAATTGATATTAAGAGATATGAGGCTTATTTAAATTCATGGTAAGTGATAGAAGTTCTACTTAAACATTGGTAAGTGATATGAAGCGTAAATTGATATTAAGAGACATGAGGCTTATTTAAATACATGGTAAGTGATAGAAGTTCTACTTAAACATTGGTAAGTGATAGGAAGCTTAAATTGATATTAAGAGAGATGAGGCTTATTTAAATACATGGTAAGTGATAGAAGTTCTACTTAAACATTGGTAAGTGATATGAAGCTTAAATTGATATTAAGAGACATGGGGCTTATTTAAATACATGGTAAGTGGTAGAAGTTCTACTTAAACATTGGTAAGTGATATGAAGCTTAAATTGATATTAAGAGACATGAGGCTTATTTAAGTTCATGGTAAGTGATAGAAGTTCTACTTAGATATTGGTAAGTGATAAGAAGCTTAAATTGATATTAAGAGACATGAGGCTTATTTAAATACATGGTAACTGATAGAAGTTCTACTTAAACATTGGTAAATGATATAAAGCTTAAATTGATATTAAGAGACATGAGGCTTATTTAAATACATGGTAAGTGGTAGAAGTTCTACTTAAACATTGGTAAGTGATATGAAGCTTAAATTGATATTAAGAGACATGAGGCTTATTTAAATACATGGTAAGTGATAGAAGTTCTACTTAAACATTGGTAAATGATATGAAGCTTAAATTGATATTAAGAGACATGAGGCTTATTTAAATACATGGTAAGTGGTAGAAGTTCTACTTAAACATTGATAAGTGATATGAAGCTTAAATTGATATTAAGAGACATGAGGCTTATTTAAATACATGGTAAGTGATAGAAGTTCTACTTAAACATTGGTAAATGATATGAAGTTTAAATTGATATTAAGAGACATGAGGCTTATTTAAATACATGGTAAGTGATAGAAGTTCTACTTAAACATTGGTAAGTGATATGAAGCTTAAATTGATATTAAGAGACATGAGGCTTATTTAAATACATGGTAAGTGGTAGAAGTTCTACTTAAACATTGGTAAGTGATATGAAGCTTAAATTGATATTAAGAGACATGAGGCTTATTTAAATTCATGGTAAGTGATAGAAGTTCTACTTAGATATTGGTAAGTGATATGAAGCTTAAATTGATATTAAGAGACATGAGGCCTATTTAAATACATGGAAAATGATAGAAGTTCTACTTAAACATTGGTAAGTGATATGAAGCTTAAATTGATATTAAGAGACATGATTCTTATTTAAATTCATGGTAAGTAATAGAAGTTCTACTTAAACATTGGTAAATGATATGAAGTTTAAATTGATATTAAGAGACATGTGGCTTATTTAAATACATGGTAAGTGATAGAAGTTCTACTTAAACATTGGTAAGTGATATGAAGCTTAAATTGATATTAAGAGAGATGAGGCTTATTTAAGTTCATGGTAAGTGATAGAAGTTCTACTTAGATATTGGTAAGTGATAAGAAGCTTAAATTGATATTAAGAGACATGAGGCTTATTTAAATACATGGTAACTGATAGAAGTTCTACTTAAACATTGGTAAATGATATAAAGCTTAAATTGATATTAAGAGACATGAGGCTTATTTAAATACATGGTAAGTGGTAGAAGTTCTACTTAAACATTGGTAAGTGATATGAAGCTTAAATTGATATTAAGAGACATGAGGCTTATTTAAATACATGGTAAGTGATAGAAGTTCTACTTAAACATTGGTAAATGATATGAAGCTTAAATTGATATTAAGAGACATGAGGCTTATTTAAATACATGGTAAGTGGTAGAAGTTCTACTTAAACATTGATAAGTGATATGAAGCTTAAATTGATATTAAGAGACATGAGGCTTATTTAAATACATGGTAAGTGATAGAAGTTCTACTTAAACATTGGTAAATGATATGAAGTTTAAATTGATATTAAGAGACATGAGGCTTATTTAAATACATGGTAAGTGATAGAAGTTCTACTTAAACATTGGTAAGTGATATGAAGCTTAAATTGATATTAAGAGACATGAGGCTTATTTAAATACATGGTAAGTGGTAGAAGTTCTACTTAAACATTGGTAAGTGATATGAAGCTTAAATTGATATTAAGAGACATGAGGCTTATTTAAATTCATGGTAAGTGATAGAAGTTCTACTTAGATATTGGTAAGTGATATGAAGCTTAAATTGATATTAAGAGACATGAGGCCTATTTAAATACATGGAAAATGATAGAAGTTCTACTTAAACATTGGTAAGTGATATGAAGCTTAAATTGATATTAAGAGACATGATTCTTATTTAAATTCATGGTAAGTGATAGAAGTTCTACTTAAACATTGGTAAATGATATGAAGTTTAAATTGATATTAAGAGACATGTGGCTTATTTAAATACATGGTAAGTGATAGAAGTTCTACTTAAACATTGGTAAGTGATATGAAGCTTAAATTGATATTAAGAGACATGAGGCTTATTTAAATACATGGTAACTGATAGAAGTTCTACTTAAACATTGGTAAATGATATAAGGCTTAAATTGATATTAAGAGACATGAGGCTTATTTAAATACATGGTAAGTGGTAGAAGTTCTACTTAAACATTGGTAAGTGATATGAAGCTTAAATTGATATTAAGAGACATGAGGCTTATTTAAATACATGGTAAGTGATAGAAGTTCTACTTAAACATTGGTAAATGATATGAAGCTTAAATTGATATTAAGAGACATGAGGCTTATTTAAATACATGGTAAGTGGTAGAAGTTCTACTTAAACATTGATAAGTGATATGAAGCTTAAATTGATATTAAGAGACATGAGGCTTATTTAAATACATGGTAAGTGATAGAAGTTCTACTTAGATATTGGTAAGTGATATGAAGCTTAAATTGATATTAAGAGACATGAGGCCTATTTAAATACATGGAAAATGATAGAAGTTCTACTTAAACATTGGTAAGTGATATGAAGCTTAAATTGATATTAAGAGACATGATTCTTATTTAAATTCATGGTAAGTAATAGAAGTTCTACTTAAACATTGGTAAATGATATGAAGTTTAAATTGATATTAAGAGACATGTGGCTTATTTAAATACATGGTAAGTGATAGAAGTTCTACTTAAACATTGGTAAGTGATATGAAGCTTAAATTGATATTAAGAGAGATGAGGCTTATTTAAGTTCATGGTAAGTGATAGAAGTTCTACTTAGATATTGGTAAGTGATAAGAAGCTTAAATTGATATTAAGAGACATGAGGCTTATTTAAATACATGGTAACTGATAGAAGTTCTACTTAAACATTGGTAAATGATATAAAGCTTAAATTGATATTAAGAGACATGAGGCTTATTTAAATACATGGTAAGTGGTAGAAGTTCTACTTAAACATTGGTAAGTGATATGAAGCTTAAATTGATATTAAGAGACATGAGGCTTATTTAAATACATGGTAAGTGATAGAAGTTCTACTTAAACATTGGTAAATGATATGAAGCTTAAATTGATATTAAGAGACATGAGGCTTATTTAAATACATGGTAAGTGGTAGAAGTTCTACTTAAACATTGATAAGTGATATGAAGCTTAAATTGATATTAAGAGACATGAGGCTTATTTAAATACATGGTAAGTGATAGAAGTTCTACTTAAACATTGGTAAATGATATGAAGTTTAAATTGATATTAAGAGACATGAGGCTTATTTAAATACATGGTAAGTGATAGAAGTTCTACTTAAACATTGGTAAGTGATATGAAGCTTAAATTGATATTAAGAGACATGAGGCTTATTTAAATACATGGTAAGTGGTAGAAGTTCTACTTAAACATTGGTAAGTGATATGAAGCTTAAATTGATATTAAGAGACATGAGGCTTATTTAAATTCATGGTAAGTGATAGAAGTTCTACTTAGATATTGGTAAGTGATATGAAGCTTAAATTGATATTAAGAGACATGAGGCCTATTTAAATACATGGAAAATGATAGAAGTTCTACTTAAACATTGGTAAGTGATATGAAGCTTAAATTGATATTAAGAGACATGATTCTTATTTAAATTCATGGTAAGTGATAGAAGTTCTACTTAAACATTGGTAAATGATATGAAGTTTAAATTGATATTAAGAGACATGTGGCTTATTTAAATACATGGTAAGTGATAGAAGTTCTACTTAAACATTGGTAAGTGATATGAAGCTTAAATTGATATTAAGAGACATGAGGCTTATTTAAATACATGGTAACTGATAGAAGTTCTACTTAAACATTGGTAAATGATATAAAGCTTAAATTGATATTAAGAGACATGAGGCTTATTTAAATACATGGTAAGTGGTAGAAGTTCTACTTAAACATTGGTAAGTGATATGAAGCTTAAATTGATATTAAGAGACATGAGGCTTATTTAAATACATGGTAAGTGATAGAAGTTCTACTTAAACATTGGTAAATGATATGAAGCTTAAATTGATATTAAGAGACATGAGGCTTATTTAAATACATGGTAAGTGGTAGAAGTTCTACTTAAACATTGATAAGTGATATGAAGCTTAAATTGATATTAAGAGACATGAGGCTTATTTAAATACATGGTAAGTGATAGAAGTTCTACTTAAACATTGGTAAATGATATGAAGTTTAAATTGATATTAAGAGACATGAGGCTTATTTAAATACATGGTAAGTGATAGAAGTTCTACTTAAACATTGGTAAGTGATATGAAGCTTAAATTGATATTAAGAGACATGAGGCTTATTTAAATACATGGTAAGTGGTAGAAGTTCTACTTAAACATTGGTAAGTGATATGAAGCTTAAATTGATATTAAGAGACATGAGGCTTATTTAAATTCATGGTAAGTGATAGAAGTTCTACTTAGATATTGGTAAGTGATATGAAGCTTAAATTGATATTAAGAGACATGAGGCCTATTTAAATACATGGAAAATGATAGAAGTTCTACTTAAACATTGGTAAGTGATATGAAGCTTAAATTGATATTAAGAGACATGAGGCTTATTTAAATTCATGGTAAGTGATAGAAGTTCTACTTAGATATTGGTAAGTGATATGAAGCTTAAATTGATATTAAGAGACATGAGGCCTATTTAAATACATGGAAAATGATAGAAGTTCTACTTAAACATTGGTAAGTGATATGAAGCTTAAATTGATATTAAGAGACATGAGTCTTATTTAAATACATGGTAAGTGGTAGAAGTTCTACTTAAACATTGGTAAGTGATATGAAGCTTAAATTGATATTAAGAGACATGAGGCTTATTTAAATACATGGTAAGTGATAGAAGTTCTATTTAACATTGGTAAATGATATGAATCTTAAATTGATATTAAGAGACATGAGGCTTATTTAAATACATGGTAAGTGATAGAAGTTCTACTTAAACATTGGTAAATGATATGAAGCTTAAATTGATATTAAGAGACATGAGGCTTATTTAAATAGATGGTAAGTGATAGAAGTTCTACTTAAACATTGGTAAGTGATATGAAGTTTAAATTGATATTAAGAGACATGAAGCTTATTTAAATTCATGGTAAGTGATAGAAGTTCTACTTAAACATTGGTAAGTGATATGAAGTTTAAATTGATATTAAGAGACATGAGGCTTATTTAAATTCATGGTAAGTGCTAGAAGTTCTACTTAAACATTGGTAAGTGATATGAAGTTTAAATTGATATTAAGAGACATGAGGCTTATTTAAATTCATGGTAACTGCTAGAAGTTCTACTTAAACATTGGTAAGTGATATGAAGCTTAAATTGATATTAAGAGACATGAGGCTTATTTAAATTCATGGTAAGTGATAGAAGTTCTACTTAAACATTGGTAAGTGATATGAAGCTTAAATTGATATTAAGAGACATGAGGCTTATTTAAATACATGGTAAGTGATAGAAGTTCTACTTAAATATTGGTCAGTGATATGAAGCTTAAATTGATATTAAGAGACATGAGGCTTATTTAAATACATGGTAAGTGATAGAAGTTCTACTTAAACATTGGTAAGTGATATGAAGCTTAAATTGATATTAAGAGACATGAGGCTTATTTAAATACATGGTAAGTGATAGAAGCTCTACTTAAACATTGGTAAGTGATATGAAGCTTACTTAAATTGATATTAAGAGACATGAGGCTTATTTAAATACATGGTAAGTGATAGAAGTTCTACTTAAACATTGGTAAGTGATATGAAGCTTAAATTGATATTAAGAGACATGAGGCTTATTTAAATACATGGTAAGTGATAGAAGTACTACTTAAACATTGGTAAGTGATATGAAGTTTAAATTGATATTAAGAGACATGAGGCTTTTTTAAATACATGTTAAGTGATAGAAGTTCTACTTAAACATTGGTAAGTGATATGAAGTTCAAATTGATATTAAGAGATATGAGGCTTATTTAAATACATGGTAAGTGGTAGAAGTTCTACTTAAACATTGGTAAGTGATATGAAGCTTAAATTGATATTAAGAGACATGAGGCTTATTTAAATACATGGTAAATGATAGAAGTTCTACTTAAACATTGGTAAGTGATATGAAGCTTAAATTGATATTAAGAGACATGAGGCTTATTTAAATACATGGTAAGTGGTAAAAGTTCTACTTAAACATTGATAAGTGATATGAAGCTTAAATTGATATTAAGAGACATGAGGCTTATTTAAATACATGGTAAGTGATAGAAGTTCTACTTAAACATTGGTAAATGATATGAAGTTTAAATTGATATTAAGAGACATTAGGCTTATTTAAATACATGGTAAGTGATAGAAGTTCTACTTAAACATTGGGAAGTGATATGGAGCTTAAATTGATATTAAGAGACATTAGGCTTATTTAAATACATGGTAAGTGGTAGAAGTTCTACTTAAACATTGGTAAGTGATATGAAGCTTAAATTGATATTAAGAGACATGAGGCTTATTTAAATACATGGTAAGTGATAGAAGTTCTACTTAGATATTGGTAAGTGATATGAAGCTTAAATTGATATTAAGAGACATGAGGCCTATTTAAATACATGGAAAATGATAGAAGTTCTACTTAAACATTGGTAAGTGATATGAAGCTTAAATTGATATTAAGAGACATGATTCTTATTTAAATTCATGGTAAGTGATAGAAGTTCTACTTAAACATTGGTAAATGATATGAAGTTTAAATTGATATTAAGAGACATGTGGCTTATTTAAATACATGGTAAGTGATAGAAGTTCTACTTAAACATTGGTAAGTGATATGAAGCTTAAATTGATATTAAGAGACATGAGGCTTATTTAAGTTCATGGTAAGTGATAGAAGTTCTACTTAGATATTGGTAAGTGATAAGAAGCTTAAATTGATATTAAGAGACATGAGGCTTATTTAAATACATGGTAACTGATAGAAGTTCTACTTAAACATTGGTAAATGATATAAAGCTTAAATTGATATTAAGAGACATGAGGCTTATTTAAATACATGGTAAGTGGTAGAAGTTCTACTTAAACATTGGTAAGTGATATGAAGCTTAAATTGATATTAAGAGACATGAGGCTTATTTAAATACATGGTAAGTGATAGAAGCTCTACTTAAACATTGGTAAGTGATATGAAGCTTACTTAAATTGATATTAAGAGACATGAGGCTTATTTAAATACATGGTAAGTGATAGAAGTTCTACTTAAACATTGGTAAGTGATATGAAGCTTAAATTGATATTAAGAGACATGAGGCTTATTTAAATACATGGTAAGTGATAGAAGTACTACTTAAACATTGGTAAGTGATATGAAGCTTAAATTGATATTAAGAGACATGAGGCTTTTTTAAATACATGTTAAGTGATAGAAGTTCTACTTAAACATTGGTAAGTGATATGAAGTTCAAATTGATATTAAGAGATATGAGGCTTATTTAAATACATGGTAAGTGGTAGAAGTTCTACTTAAACATTGGTAAGTGATATGAAGCTTAAATTGATATTAAGAGACATGAGGCTTATTTAAATACATGGTAAATGATAGAAGTTCTACTTAAACATTGGTAAGTGATATGAAGCTTAAATTGATATTAAGAGACATGAGGCTTATTTAAATACATGGTAAGTGGTAAAAGTTCTACTTAAACATTGATAAGTGATATGAAGCTTAAATTGATATTAAGAGACATGAGGCTTATTTAAATACATGGTAAGTGATAGAAGTTCTACTTAAACATTGGTAAATGATATGAAGTTTAAATTGATATTAAGAGACATTAGGCTTATTTAAATACATGGTAAGTGATAGAAGTTCTACTTAAACATTGGGAAGTGATATGGAGCTTAAATTGATATTAAGAGACATGAGGCTTATTTAAATACATGGTAAGTGGTAGAAGTTCTACTTAAACATTGGTAAGTGATATGAAGCTTAAATTGATATTAAGAGACATGAGGCTTATTTAAATACATGGTAAGTGATAGAAGTTCTACTTAGATATTGGTAAGTGATATGAAGCTTAAATTGATATTAAGAGACATGAGGCCTATTTAAATACATGGAAAATGATAGAAGTTCTACTTAAACATTGGTAAGTGATATGAAGCTTAAATTGATATTAAGAGACATGATTCTTATTTAAATTCATGGTAAGTGATAGAAGTTCTACTTAAACATTGGTAAATGATATGAAGTTTAAATTGATATTAAGAGACATGTGGCTTATTTAAATACATGGTAAGTGATAGAAGTTCTACTTAAACATTGGTAAGTGATATGAAGCTTAAATTGATATTAAGAGACATGAGGCTTATTTAAGTTCATGGTAAGTGATAGAAGTTCTACTTAGATATTGGTAAGTGATAAGAAGCTTAAATTGATATTAAGAGACATGAGGCTTATTTAAATACATGGTAACTGATAGAAGTTCTACTTAAACATTGGTAAATGATATAAAGCTTAAATTGATATTAAGAGACATGAGGCTTATTTAAATACATGGTAAGTGGTAGAAGTTCTACTTAAACATTGGTAAGTGATATGAAGCTTAAATTGATATTAAGAGACATGAGGCTTATTTAAATACATGGTAAGTGATAGAAGTTCTACTTAAACATTGGTAAATGATATGAAGCTTAAATTGATATTAAGAGACATGAGGCTTATTTAAATACATGGTAAGTGGTAGAAGTTCTACTTAAACATTGATAAGTGATATGAAGCTTAAATTGATATTAAGAGACATGAGGCTTATTTAAATACATGGTAAGTGATAGAAGTTCTACTTAAACATTGGTAAATGATATGAAGTTTAAATTGATATTAAGAGACATGAGGCTTATTTAAATACATGGTAAGTGATAGAAGTTCTACTTAAACATTGGTAAGTGATATGAAGCTTAAATTGATATTAAGAGACATGAGGCTTATTTAAATACATGGTAAGTGGTAGAAGTTCTACTTAAACATTGGTAAGTGATATGAAGCTTAAATTGATATTAAGAGACATGAGGCTTATTTAAATTCATGGTAAGTGATAGAAGTTCTACTTAGATATTGGTAAGTGATATGAAGCTTAAATTGATATTAAGAGACATGAGGCCTATTTAAATACATGGAAAATGATAGAAGTTCTACTTAAACATTGGTAAGTGATATGAAGCTTAAATTGATATTAAGAGACATGATTCTTATTTAAATTCATGGTAAGTGATAGAAGTTCTACTTAGATATTGGTAAATGATATGAAGTTTAAATTGATATTAAGAGACATGTGGCTTATTTAAATACATGGTAAGTGATAGAAGTTCTACTTAAACATTGGTAAGTGATATGAAGCTTAAATTGATATTAAGAGACATGAGTCTTATTTAAATACATGGTAAGTGGTAGAAGTTCTACTTAAACATTGGTAAGTGATATGAAGCTTAAATTGATATTAAGAGACATGAGGCTTATTTAAATACATGGTAAGTGATAGAAGTTCTATTTAACATTGGTAAATGATATGAATCTTAAATTGATATTAAGAGACATGAGGCTTATTTAAATACATGGTAAGTGATAGAAGTTCTACTTAAACATTGGTAAATGATATGAAGCTTAAATTGATATTAAGAGACATGAGGCTTATTTAAATAGATGGTAAGTGATAGAAGTTCTACTTAAACATTGGTAAGTGATATGAAGTTTAAATTGATATTAAGAGACATGAAGCTTATTTAAATTCATGGTAAGTGATAGAAGTTCTACTTAAACATTGGTAAGTGATATGAAGTTTAAATTGATATTAAGAGACATGAGGCTTATTTAAATTCATGATAAGTGCTAGAAGTTCTACTTAAACATTGGTAAGTGATATGAAGTTTAAATTGATATTAAGAGACATGAGGCTTATTTAAATTCATGGTAACTGCTAGAAGTTCTACTTAAACATTGGTAAGTGATATGAAGCTTAAATTGATATTAAGAGACATGAGGCTTATTTAAATTCATGGTAAGTGATAGAAGTTCTACTTAAACATTGGTAAGTGATATGAAGCTTAAATTGATATTAAGAGACATGAGGCTTATTTAAATACATGGTAAGTGATAGAAGTTCTACTTAAATATTGGTAAGTGATATGAAGCTTAAATTGATATTAAGAGACATGAGGCTTATTTAAATACATGGTAAGTGATAGAAGTTCTACTTAAACATTGGTAAGTGATATGAAGCTTAAATTGATATTAAGAGACATGAGGCTTATTTAAATACATGGTAAGTGATAGAAGCTCTACTTAAACATTGGTAAGTGATATGAAGCTTACTTAAATTGATATTAAGAGACATGAGGCTTATTTAAATACATGGTAAGTGATAGAAGTTCTACTTAAACATTGGTAAGTGATATGAAGCTTAAATTGATATTAAGAGACATGAGGCTTATTTAAATACATGGTAAGTGATAGAAGTACTACTTAAACATTGGTAAGTGATATGAAGCTTAAATTGATATTAAGAGACATGAGGCTTTTTTAAATACATGTTAAGTGATAGAAGTTCTACTTAAACATTGGTAAGTGATATGAAGTTCAAATTGATATTAAGAGATATGAGGCTTATTTAAATACATGGTAAGTGGTAGAAGTTCTACTTAAACATTGGTAAATGATATGAAGTTTAAATTGATATTAAGAGACATTAGGCTTATTTAAATACATGGTAAGTGATAGAAGTTCTACTTAAACATTGGGAAGTGATATGGAGCTTAAATTGATATTAAGAGACATTAGGCTTATTTAAATACATGGTAAGTGGTAGAAGTTCTACTTAAACATTGGTAAGTGATATGAAGCTTAAATTGATATTAAGAGACATGAGGCTTATTTAAATACATGGTAAGTGATAGAAGTTCTATTTAACATTGGTAAATGATATGAATCTTAAATTGATATTAAGAGACATGAGGCTTATTTAAATACATGGTAAGTGATAGAAGTTCTACTTAAACATTGGTAAATGATATGAAGCTTAAATTGATATTAAGAGACATGAGGCTTATTTAAATAGATGGTAAGTGATAGAAGTTCTACTTAAACATTGGTAAGTGATATGAAGTTTAAATTGATATTAAGAGACATGAGGCTTATTTAAATTCATGGTAAGTGATAGAAGTTCTACTTAAACATTGGTAAGTGATATGAAGTTTAAATTTATATTAAGAGACATGAGGCTTATTTAAATTCATGGTAAGTGCTAGAAGTTCTACTTAAACATTGGTAAGTGATATGAAGTTTAAATTGATATTAAGAGACATGAGGCTTATTTAAATTCATGGTAACTGCTAGAAGTTCTACTTAAACATTGGTAAGTGATATGAAGCTTAAATTGATATTAAGAGACATGAGGCTTATTTAAAGACATGGTAAGTGATAGAAGTTCTACTTAAACATTGGTAAATGATATGAAGCTTAAATTGATATTAAGAGACATGAGGCTTATTTAAATACATGGTAAGTGATAGAAGTTCTACTTAAACATTGGTAAGTGATATGAAGCTTAAATTGATATTAAGAGACATGAGGCTTATTTAAATACATGGTAAGTGATAGAAGTTCTACTTAAATATTGGTAAGTGATATGAAGCTTAAATTGATATTAAGAGACATGAGGCTTATTTAAATACATGGTAAGTGATAGAAGTTCTACTTAAACATTGGTAAGTGATATGAAGCTTAAATTGATATTAAGAGACATGAGGCTTATTTAAATACATGGTAAGTGATAGAAGCTCTACTTAAACATTGGTAAGTGATATGAAGCTTACTTAAATTGATATTAAGAGACATGAGGCTTATTTAAATACATGGTAAGTGATAGAAGTTCTACTTAAACATTGGTAAGTGATATGAAGCTTAAATTGATATTAAGAGACATGAGGCTTATTTAAATACATGGTAAGTGATAGAAGTTCTATTTAACATTGGTAAATGATATGAAGCTTAAATTGATATTAAGAGACATGAGGCTTATTTAAATACATGGTAAGTGATAGAAGTTCTACTTAAACATTGGTAAGTGATATGAAGTTTAAATTGATATTAAGAGACATGAGGCTTATTTAAATTCATGGTAAGTGCTAGAAGTTCTACTTAAACATTGGTAAGTGATATGAAGCTTAAATTGATATTAAGAGACATGAGGCTTATTTAAATACATGGTAAGTGATAGAAGTTCTACTTAAACTTTGGGAAGTGATATGAAGCTTAAATTGATATTAAGAGACATGAGGCTTATTTAAATTCATGGTAAGTGATAGAAGTTCTACTTAGATATTGGTAAGTGATATGAAGCTTAAATTGATATTAAGAGACATGAGGCTTATTTAAGTTCATGGTAAGTGATAGAAGTTCTACTTAAACATTGGTAAGTGATATGAAGCTTAAATTGATATTAAGAGACATGAGGCTTATTTAAATACATGGTAAGTGGTAGAAGTTCTACTTAAACATTGGGAAGTGATATGAAGCTACATGGAAATTGATATGACGCTCACTTAAATAGATTGTAACTGATTTGAAGCTTATTTAAATAGATGGTAAGTAATATAAATATTCTTATTTTGGATGCATGGCTTTCTCTCTTTCGTCGATATCAATTTGCTTATCACTGTGTCTCCCTTGAGGCTTAAGAAGCAAGTGAACTGTTCTCAGTAAATTTGTCCTGTAAAATAATAATATATATTATGTTTTCCTACAGCTGCTTAGATCGATTTCAGTTCACACTATTTGCAATTAATAGAATTTTAAAAAATATTTAAGAAAAAGTTTTATATCAAGAATCCGAAAGAAACAGCTGACATTTCTAGTAGATATAACGGGCAAAGCATGCTTGGGGAATTTGTACACTCACAGAACATACGGAAGGCAAGATGTGCAGAAAGAAAACAGAGATGGTATAAATGAATGGCAGGACATAGAATGTGGTATGATCATGTGACACTGTTATATACCTATGTACCTATGAACACGGTTGGGAAAGTCCCAACCCTCATAAATACGTTGGACACCATTGTAAGTGATGGTAATATGATGTCTAAGTAGTCCATCCCTAGCAGTGGTTTACCTACTTCACGTCGCTGGCGAGTATTGTATTTTGTTGATGTTATAAAGATTCCCATTTCAATTCCAACGTCCGTTTTGGCTATTTCTCATTCAGTAACCCTTTATAGTTTACAACAGATACTATGGATAACCATGTCGAAAGTGGGGAGGTTGTTTTTATCTCGATCTCAATGTTTGGTAGACTAGCGGTTGGTTCCTTTTGAAGTTCGGTCTATTAAGCGACACCAAATTTAACCGAAGTGTTGAATGAGGGACTTTTAGTGATAAAGTGGCAACAACGCCGGAAATAGGGTATATCCAGGTGCTGATTTATATTAACAGTCATGTTTGAGATCAGGGAAAAGTTCTGGTCTGTCCTTGGCGGGAGATGGGGAGACAGACGTGTCCGTGGCGTTTGTTTTTCATCGTATAACTTTGTGAGCATTCAACAGAGGCCCTTTTCTCAGCTTTCGGTGCACAACGCTTGAGTGAAGCTTAATTTTCGATGTAATTCCTATGGCCTGGCTATGTCGGAAGTTTTAGTGGAGGAACTCTAAAAGATTTGCCTGGAGAGTATTTATCGATGTGTTTCCTATGTCCAGGCTATGTGGGTAATTCTAGTGTAAGACCTCCCAAAAAGCTTGACTGAAGCTCATTTTTCAATGTGTTTCCTATGACTAGGCTAGTAGTAGTTCGGTAGTTCTAGTGTAGGACATCCCAAAACATTTGCCTCAACCGTATTTTTCGATGAGTTTCCTATAGCCAGGCTATATCGATAGTAGGATCTCCCAAAAAGCTTGACTGAAGCTTATTTTTCGATGTGTTTCCTATCGCCAGGCTATGTCGGTAGTTCTAATGTGGAACCTTCCAAAAAGCTGGCCTGAAGCTTATTTTCCGATGAGTTTATTATGGCCAGGCTATGTCGGTCGTTCTAGTGTAGGACCTCCCAAATAGCTTGCCTGCATCTTATTTATCGATGTGTTTCCTATGGTGGGGATATGTCGGTCGTTCTAGTGTAGGACCCGCCAAAAAGCTAGACTGAAACTTATTTTTCGATGTGTTTCGTATAACCAGGCTATGTCAGTTGCTCTAGTGTAGGACTTCCTAAAAATCTTTTCTGAAGCTGCTTTTACGATGTGTTTCTTATGGCTAGGCTATGTCGGCTGTTCTAGTGTAGGACAAAAAAAATTTTTTGTTGTGTTTCCTATGGCCAGGACATGTCGGTAGTTCTAGTGTACGACCTGCCGAATATTTGCCAGACCCGTTTTTTTCGATGTGTTTCCTATGGCCAGGATGTGTATCCTATCGCCAGGCTATGTCGGTAGTTCTAATGTGTAACCTTCCAAAAAGGTTGCCTGAAGCTTATTTACCGATGAGTTTATTATGGCCAGGCTATGTCGGTAGTTCCAGTTTAGGACCTCCCAAAAATTTGTCTGAACCGTATTTTTCGATGAGTTTCCTATGGCCAGGTTCTGTCGGTACTTCTTGTGTAGGACCTCCCAAAAAGCTTGCCTGAATTTTATTTATCGATCTGTTTCCTATGGCCAGGCTATGTCGGTAGTTCTAGTGTAGGACCTCCCAAATAGCTTGACTGAACCTTATTTATCGATGTATTTCCAATGACTAGGCTATGTCGGTAATACTAATGTAGGACCTCCGAAAGGATTTCCTGAAGCTTAATTTTCGATGCATTTTCTATGTCCAGGTATATCGGTACTTCCAGTTTAGGACCTCACAAAAATTTGACTGAATCGTATTTTTCGATGAGTTTCCTATGGCCAGGCTCTGTAGTTAGCTCTTGTGTAGGACCTCCCGAAAAGCTTGCCTGAAGCTTATTTTCCGGTGTGTTTCCTATGGCCAGACTATGTGGGTATTTCTAGTGTAGGACCTGCCAAAAAGCTTGCCTGAAGCTTATTTGTTCATGTGTTTCCTATGGGTAGGCTATGTTTGTAGTTCTAGTGTTGGACCTCAGAAAAAAACCACCTGAAGCGTATTTTTCGACGTATTTGCTATGGAGACGCTATGTTGTTCGTTCTAGTGTAGGAGCTATCGAAAAGTTTGCTCAAATCTTATTTTTTCATGTTTCCTACAGCCTTGATATTTTGTTAGATCTATTATTTGAGATCCCAAAAAACTTTCCGGATCTTTATATTTCCATGTTTCCCACTCCCCATATCGCTATGATTGTCCCTGTAAGTAAGTTGCGTTCGTAGAAACAATATGTCGGCTGGAAACATTCTTTATTCTTGTCATGTTGGGTTCTTATTTAATTACGTCTTGAACAGGTAATATTGGGGAACCTTTGATCACGTCATCCATGGGTTCTATTCTAGGCCCTGTCGTTTCGGTAGATCCTGTGTCGTTAGTAACTGTCCTTTCCGCTTCATATATTTACCACAAACTCATTAATTAAATCAAACAATGTTTTCCTCTGATCCTTTTGTCTTTAATAAATCCTGTGAATGTCGAATTCTCCAAACCCACTTTCCTCGTTATATCTCTAAAATCGATTTTATCGTACGTCGGCCTGTAATTAAATTTGCATTTTTTGAAACCTTTTTTTAAATTATATTTTTTATAATTTTTACGATTTTATATTTGTTACTATTTGTATCATCTCTCCACTCAAAGTTTTCTTTTGTTTTCGTACGTCAGATTTATGTGAATTACTGCATGCAACAATACAGTAGGTTTAATATTTAATTAATTGGCGAGATGTACCGTAAGTTCTATGCTAACAGTTTCTTCCTCACTTAAGGAACTCTCTTCCGGCTTCTTCCTTCCCAGTCAACTTTGATCTTCTACTAGATTGGCGGCAAGGTCTCATCATTTTACAGTTGAAATGGCTAGATGTAACCGTAAGTTCTATGCTAACAGTTTCTTCCTCGCTTGTGGAACTCTCTTCCAGCTTCTTCCTTCCCAGTCAACTTTGATCTTCTACTAGATTGGCGGCAAGGTCTCATCATTTTACAGTTGAACTGGCTAGATGTCACCGTAAGTTCTATGCTAACAGTTTCTTCCTCGCTTGTGGAACTCTTTTCCGGCTTCTTCCTTCCCAGTCAACTTTGATCTTCTACTAGATTGGCGGCAGGGTCTCATCATTTTACACTTGAAATGGCGAGATGTAACCGTAAGTTCTATGCTAACAGTTTCTTCCTCGCTTGTGGAACTCTCTTCCGGCTTCTTCCTTCCCAGTCAACCTTGATCTTCTACTAGATTGGCGACAAGATCTCATCATTTTACAGTTGAACTGGCTAGATGTCACCGTAAGTTCTATGCTAACAGTTTCTTCCTCGCTTGTGGAACTCTTTTCCGGCTTCTTCCTTCCCAGTCAACTTTGATCTTCTACTAGATTGGCGGCAAGGTCTCATCATTTTACACTTGAAATGGCGAGATGTAACCGTAAGTTCTATGCTAACAGTTTCTTCCTCGCTTGTGGAACTCTCTTCCGGCTTCTTCCTTCCCAGTCAACTTTGATCTTCTACTAGATTGGCGACAAGGTCTCATCATTTTACAGTTGAAATGGCAAGAGGTAACCGTAAGTTCTATGCTAACAGTTTCTTTCTCGCTTGTGGAACTCTCTTCCGGCTTCTTCCTTCCCAGTCAACTTTGATCTTCTACTAGATTGGCGGCAAGGTCTCATCCTTTTACAGTTGAAATGGCGAGATGTAACCGTAAGTTCTATGCTAACAATTTCTTTCTCGCTTGTGGAACTCTTTTCCAGCTTCTTCCTTCCCAGTCAACTTTGATCTTCTACTAGATTGGCGGCAAGGTCTCATCATTTTACAGTTGAAATGGCGAGATGTAACCGTAAGTTCTATGCTGACAGTTTCTTTTCTCGCAATTTGTGTAACTCTTTTGCAGTTCCCTGCTTTCCAGCCAAATTTGATTTTCAATGCAATGTTAATCGTTATCTCCTGTCTTCCGGATCTTTCTTCTCTTGTTCTCGCTCCTAAAGAATGTTTCCGTTTTTTTAATTCATCCACACACTTCAACCCCTTGATTCTTAATGGCGTTATCGCCTTGAATGGCGTAAATTTGATTAAAAGAACAAAAAAAGAAAAAAAAAAACTTGCTACTGAAGCAGCAAGAGTATCAGTTTTGTTCACTGCCCTCCCTGTTCTCCATAAATTATTTGTAGAAATAAAACAACAGTGGAAACACGCCCGAGTACCAATGAACTAGACTATTCTATACTATACGACATATTCATATTCATATTCATATATATATATATATATATATATATATATATATATATATATATATATATATATATATATATATGCTTATATTTATATAGAGATGTACTAATGAACTATGCTATTATATACTATACTCCATATTTATGTATATATATATATATATATATATATATATATATATATATATATATATATATATATATATATGTATATATGTATATATATATATATATAAGACACACGCGGATAAGCGTTTAAACTGAAAGTAATAGTTAACTTGTATTAATATATATATATATATATATATATATATATATATATATATATATATATGTATATATATATATATATATATATATATATATATATATATATATATATATATAGTTATTTATTTTAAAATTATAACATAAATATGTTATAAAATCACTACAAAAATAGCCATTTTGTTTCAACATCTCCGGTGTCTTATCAAGTGACGATGTGGAATGTAGAATAATATATATATATATATATATATATATATATATATATATATATATATATATATATATATATATATATATACTAGTACCAATTAACTAGTACTTTAATTTAGAACGCTTTTCCGCGTCTCTCTTTTTTTTTTTGTGGTCCCCTGCAACATGAAACAAAATTTAATAAATAATTATTATCCATTAGGTTTTAGTATTTGGGTCAATATTACTTTTAGCATACCGTTACCTTGAAAATCGTAATTCTGTATTAGAAAAACAGCTTATAATACTTTGAATACATGTTTGTAACAGATAGTGAATACACACACACACACACACACACACACACACACACACACACACACACACACACACGCATGCACGCGCGTATACACAAAGGAAAAAGAAGCAACATGCAAAAAAGAAAAACAAATAAACAAGAAAGAAAGAAATCGTTTGAATCCACGATGGCGGTCGGTGTCATGTCGAATAAGCAACAACCTTAGCGACCAACACAGAACAACTGAAACTTGACGTAGTGGGTTTTTGGGATTTGGAGTTAAGTTTGCTGGGGGACAACAAAGCAAAAAAAAACCGTCGGTTTGGTTGTCTTAAGGAAAACTGTGCGGGTCGAGAGTCTGCAAAGTAAACAGGCGCCTTAAAATCTTCGTTGACTTCAACTGACATTAGGCAAACAATAAAAGCCAATGTCGCCCAATACTTACCCGCTTTTTCCCGCGCTTTACGTGTATCTGCTTACTTCCGCCATATTCTGAAACTATTTCAGACCATGACAAGATTTTCTTTTCTTTTTTCCGTCAAAACAGATTCTTTTCATCTTAGTCTGCTTTCTCCTTACCCACCATTTTTTTCTCTTTACTCATATTGTTTTTTTTATTACACTCTCATTGATTCTATTTTCTCCTTTTCAGTTTTTCTTTTTTATACGTTCTTTGTTCTTTTCCTTTTCTTTTTCAAACGCTTTCTCCTTCTTTTTTTACTTTTTTAATATTTCTTTTTTTAAAAATATCTTTCTTTTATTACCCAGCGTTGCAACCATTTTTTTCCCTTTTTACTGTATTTTTTTCTTTCTTTCTTTCTTTCTTCCTTTCTTTCTTTCTTTCTTTCTTTCTTTCTTTCTCATTTTCTCGCTCGAGTTTGTGATGGCTTTGCTATTTTTTTTACTATTTGATTCTTTCTTCTTTCATTGCTTTTCTTTTTGCTGAATTTTTGTTTATTTGTTTGTTTGTTTGTTGTTTGTTTCATTCGTTCTTTCTTTCTTTCAATCTTCGCTCAGTTCTTCTAAATGTGTTCTTTCTTCTTTCTATTCTTCCAAATGCTTTCTTTCTTTCTTTCTTTCCTTTCTTTCTTTCTTTCTTTCTTTCTTCGCTCAGTTCTTCCAAATTCTTTCTTTCTTTCTTTCGTTCTTCGCTCAGTTCTTCCAAATTCTTTCTTTCTTTCTCTCTTTCTTCGTTCAGTTCTTCCAAATGATTTCTTTCTTTCTTTCTTTCTTTCTTTCTTTCTTTCTTTCTTTCTTCGCTCAGTTCTTCCAAATGCTTTCTTTCTTTCTTTCTTTCTTCGCTCAGTTCTTCCAAATGTTTTCCTTCTTTCTTTCTTTCTTTCTTTCTTTCTTTCTTTCTTTCTTTCTTTCTTATATTTCGCATTTTATCGTTACTGTTGTTTTCTTTTTTAATTTTAAAA
>OZ038518.1:67538563-67543563 GCA_964036315.1 Acanthosepion esculentum | reverse complement strand
TCATCTTTTTGGGGAACCTTTATCTTATTTTTCCCCTATCCCCCCCCAAAAAAAAAACCCACAAAAAACTTGGAATTTTGGATGAAACGAATTTCTCATACCGTTAATTATTTTAAAAGTTTACTTTTTCTTCAAAAGATGTTTTCTAGTGATCTGGTTGGTTGGAAATTTTCAGAAATCTTCTAGTCACTGCAAAATAACGCTTTGTCAAGGCACTTAATGAAAGACGCGAATTTGTAAAATAAGACTCTTCTTTGGAAATATATTTTGAAAGGAAAAAAGGTTTTTCGGAAAGTAATGCCGCATTTTTTTTAGACTGAATGATAATTTCAATTTATTTGTCAAAAAACGTCGCCATTGTTAGCAAAGACAGACGACATTTGATTGCCGGCGCTTTTAATTTATTTGCTGTTTATGATTTTTGAGGGAGGCGGTTAATTTTCAAAATAAGCTAAAATAAGTTAAATTGATTAAATTGCACCATGACAAGAAAAGAGTCAATTCTAAATGAAGAAGCGTCTGGCTGTTAAAAGGCAACGCAATTTACAACTGGGTAGCTGAATGTGGCAACATTTTATAACAGACGCAAGACAAGGTTTTCTGTAGTAGAAAATAATTTTTGAAAATGTAATTATTATTTAACAATGAAAAAATTCCTTCACGAAATATTTTTTTAGATCACGAGAGAAAAAAAAAGTAAAAGTACATTAACTTCCAAAGCAAAAAATTCTTCGTCTTGATAAGGAGTTTATGGAATATATTAGATTTTGTCGATACGAGCTCTGAGACAACCATAGCACAATTCTATCTATCTATCTATCTATCTATCTATCTATCTATCTATCTATCTATCTATCTATCTATCCTAGTTTTTTCATTATCTATCTATCTATCTATCTATCTATCTATCTATCTATCTATCTATCTATCTATCTATCTATCTTAGTCTTTTCATTATCTATCTATCTATCTATCTATCTATCTATCTATCTATCTATCTATCTATCTATCTATCCTAGTCTTTTCATTATCTATCTATCTATCTATCTATCTATCTATCTATCTATCTATCTATCTATCTTAGTCTTTTCATTATCTATCTATCTATCTATCTATCTATCTATCTATCTATCTATCTATCTATCTATCTATCTATCCTAGTCTTTTCATTATCTATCTATCTATCTATCTATCTATCTATCTATCTATCTATCTATCTATCTATCTATCTCATTCTCCCCCCCCTAATATTTATCACATGGGTGACGGGAGAGAAGAGATGGCGTCATCATTGCTCTAAGAGTTTACGCGAAAGGGAAAGTAACGAATAACTAGAATTCGAAAATGGCTCTCAGATTTCGCGTTCCAAATCGCTAACCATTTCACACCCACAGATAGCTAGATATGAACAGAATGATAAATATATATATATATATATATATATATATATATATATATATATATATATATTAGGATAGATAGATAGATAGATAGATATGAAGACTGGTATATACATTTGGAAAGTGCCTGAAAACCATACCATGGGTTGACCCAAGGCTTGTGAGTGAAATTGGGTAGAAGGCATAATTGGGGGCCGTCGATAGCAGTGCTAGCACGAAGTCACAAGTCATCGTGACCGAGGTTTTGAGTGTGCTGCTCTTGTTCAGATTGTTGATCACGCTAGATAACAAGCTCTCCCCCAGAAGCTGAAACTAAGGTCTACTCAGCATAGTTACAGTATAAATCACAGGTTGGCTTTGTGGGTGTTGAACAAACACACATGTGCCTGAGCGAGCGTCTGCAACAGGGATTGTCTAGCCGCCCTAAGAGACGCCTATCCTCGAATACAAGTGGCCAGCTATTATATATACATATTAGACACCAAGCCCTCTCTTCGTATCTATCTATCTATCTATCTATCTATCTATCTATCTATCTATCTATCTATATATATATATATATGTGTGTGTGTGTGTGTGTGTGTGTATATATATATATATATATATATATATATATATATATATATATATATAGTAGAAAACACAAACATATAAACTGCATTCACCTGTAAAAAAAGATTAAAAAGTAATGGAAGCTTAATAATAAAAAAGAAAAAGCCAACTCTTAATGTTAACTACGAACAAGGCCACATGTGCTAACCGTATTCGGAAATTAAAAACATCCCTACTACACACTAAGACATACACATAATATACACACTCAATTAAGCTGAAAAATCGAATCATCTTTAATAATGGCTAAAGGTATAGCCGAAAGCGCTCGGAAATATAAAACATTTGAACAGTTCTTACACACCCTTTGTCCAGAAAAGAAAGCTCTTGTTCGAACACAAGAAAAATTAAATAAAAGGCTTAACCGTAGTACCTTGTCTGTCGTTTTTAATGAATCATGCATAAACGAAGGATTGCTGCCTAAATATACAACTATATATATATATATATATATATATATATATATATATATATATATATATATATTTATATATATATATATATATATATATATATATATATATATATATATATATATATATATATATATATATATATGTAGATAGATACGAAGTGAAGTCTTGCTGTCTTGTTCCCGAGCAATTACGGGTAAATTGTGGTCTGCAAGCCATATGCGGCCCGGTTGGCTTTCTGAATGACACATCAAATTTCATTTCAGGAAAATAACTTTTATCAACGTTTTGTTTCTTTTCTTTTATAATTACTTGTTTATTCACACTTTCGCATATTCAACCCGTACATATATAAATTCAAAAATGATCCAATATGGATACCTCCATAAATCTGTTAAAAAGAGGATGGATGATGAAAAAATGGCCAAGACATAATAAAAATAAGATTTTATCGTTAAAATCATTGTGTCATTATGAAGAGGAACTATCAAAAGATTTGCGCCATAGAGAAATATTTTTGATTCTCTATAGAATCCTGGAAATGTTGGTTAAAATTCTTGTTTTATTGGCATCAAAACGTGATCTTCAATTATACTGGAAAAATATTTATTTGGTAATTCTTTTAAATTTCAGATAATTGTCAAAAATTTTCAAGGCATATTCAGAAATGAATGAAATTATTTTTGAAAAGTTTCTTTTTTAGAAAAATTTGGTAAAAATGTTTTTTCTTTAATCTGTTAACTCCAACCGTTTTAAATTTATGAAAGTTCAAGAAATTCATTTTTGTATCGTATAATGTTTACATTTGTTATAAGCACAAGTCCTCGGGGAATTTAAATCATCACTTTTTTTTGTCAAACTTCACTCCTAGTTGTAGAAAGTTTGTCCTGAATCGTAAAATAAAAAATACAAAAAAAATCAAGACATTTTTTAAATTAAAAAACTTTTAATAGCTTTTATGAATAAAATATATTATAGGTGCTATTGTCTTTGAAAAACGATGTAAAGATGCTTAAAAATATGCTTAAAAAGATTTATAGATGAAAAAAAGATGCGAAAGGTGTTTAAAAAGATGTAAAGATGATAAAAGGGGTTTAAAAAATGTAATGATGATAAAAAGTTGTAAAGATGATAAAAAAGATGCAAAAGATGTTTAAGAAATGAAAAGCTGTAAAAGATGTTTAAAAAGATGTATAGATGAAAAAAGATGCAAAAGGTGTTTAAAAAGATGTAAATATGATAAAAGGTGTTTAAAAAATGTAATAATAAAAAGTTGTAAAGATGATAAAAAATGCAAAAGATGTTTAAGAAATGAACAGCTGTAAAAAATGTTTAAAATGATGTAAAAATGCTCCAATAAAAATAAATAAAAGATTTAAGATAAAAGCTAACACTTATTTGTGAATAATATTTTCGATTTAAACATTTTTTTCCAAATAATCTAATAATTATTTTCTCTACATTCTAACGCTATGATTGAGTTTATTCAAGTGACTTTCCTCCCGCCCAAATTCTATTTCCCGCCCTTCGGTGCCTGAAAACACTATGAATGATTAACAGACGCCTGATGACCGAGGTTGCATTTCCTAAACTGGCCTGACCCTTGTACTAACAAAGGTGGGAGGGGGCAAAGAAGCAGGACTTGAATCTTGCAGCTTTGGCCAAGAGAATGATTCAACCGTGGGTCGTGTATGCCTTGACGGGGAGGTGCACGGCCTTTCACATTAAAAATGATTTTATATCAGCTTCAACCATTGTTGCAATATGGCGAGTCAATATCAATCCACCGTCTGTCGTTTTCTGCTTTTCATTTGTCATTTTTTCTTTTCATTCAAACGTTCTTAACCTCCTTCCTCTCTCGTTCACTTTCTTCTCTAATTCCTCATCAGTTTTTCTTTCTTCCTTTTCACCATTTAGTTTGTCTTTCTTTCGCTTTCTACTGGGACATTTTTCCATTTTCGCAATTCCTTCCTCCTAAAATTTAACGACACCCAGTAAAATCAATTAAAAGAAAAATGACGGAAGAGAAATAGAGAGATAGAAAGAGAGAGAGAAAGAGAGGGGGGAGGGAGGGAGGGGGAAGCTGAGAGTAAGCGAGAGAGAGAATTGAAGAATAACGTGAGATAGAGAGAAGGGTATAGAGAGGAAGAAGCGGATAAATTTTGGAAGAGAGATGATGAGAAAAAGAAAAAAAAAAGGACATATTTGAAAAAAAGGAGAATAAAAACGAAGAGGATAAAAATATAGGAAAGGAAGATCGAATTACAGGAGAAAGAGAAAATAAGAGAGAATGCGAAGGAGAAAGAGAGAGAATGCGAAGGAGAAGGAGAAAGAATGCGAATGAGAAAGAGAGAGAATGTGAACGAGAAGGAGAGAGAATGCGAAAGAGAAGGAAAGAGAATGCGAAGGAGAAGGAGAGAGAATGCAAACGAGAAGGAGAGAGAATGCGAACGAAAAGGAGAGAGAATGCGAAGGAGAAGGAGAGAGAATGCAAACGAGAAAGAAAGAGAATGCGAAGGAGAAGGAGAGAGAATGCGAGCGAGGTGAGAGAATGCGAAGGAGAAGGAGAGAGAAT
>OZ038518.1:67531063-67533563 GCA_964036315.1 Acanthosepion esculentum | reverse complement strand
CTGGGCAACAATCCCTATTTTACACAAGTTTCATTGAATACGACTGACAAGGTACTGCGATTCAAGCTTTTAATTCAATTTTCTTATGTTCGTATAAGTGTTTTCTTTTCTGGACACAAAATGTTTAAGAACTTTCCAAATATTCTGTATACCCGAACGCTTACGGCTATTCTATTAGCCATTATCAATGATTTTCAAAAATATTAACTGAATATGTAGATTGTTATATATTTGAATCTATAGCGATGGGAATTTTTTTTTTTAATTTCCAAACACGGTCAGCACGTTGTGGCCGTGTACATAGATGATATTATTGAGTGATGGCTTTTTCTTTTTATTATTAATGCCTATATAATTATTCGTGAATTTCGTTTTCCCATGAACACTGTTCCTTACGGAGCATGTAAATTCATAAATAATATTTCTCCTCTGAAATTTGATCTTGCACGTGATTTTGCGTTATATATATATATATGTATACATATGTATATATATACGCATGTAAAAATTTATAATAAATGATTATTGCTCTACTCTTGGTATTAAGCCATCTTTTGAATTAATGCCGTGAACGTTAGAATTTGATATATTATTTTCATTCTCGTCACATTTGAAAAAATATATATGTTTGTTTGTGGTACAAAAGTCAAACTATGTTTATGCAACCAACAATAACTATGCCACCTGAAACATATATATATATATATCTATATATATATATATCTATATATATATATATATATATATATATATATATATATATATCAGGTGTATCAAAGATACTTCTACAAAACAGGGACAAGTCGACAAAAATAAATGTGTCCGCAAATCCTTCATTTTTTTGAGTTATTAAGTTTAAAGAAAGTTGACGTTGGATGGCGTTGTGTTGCCTTGTAGACTAAGTTACATTTGTCATTCGTGTACATTTGTGGCTAGACTTCAACGTTTAACGTGTGTAGTCGTATTAAGTTAAGTGAGAAGTGATACGTTTAACAATGGCAGGATATTCATATCGTGAGAAGGCAAATATGATTTTTACTGAATCGGGATCCATGCCACCATGCTAACGAGAGGATATACCCATGCTAATACGAAGAGGCATGTGGTTCCTGTATAATGGGGTTACATAATGTTGTAGTCATATTGTTCGAAATGCACTATCTGACATCTACCATGAGATGATGGCTAGGTAGCAGAGGACCGGTCCCACGGTCTGCATCTTCCCCCGGCATCGATCCTTTGGATTTTTAACCGTGGGACAATTGGTGTATGCAGAATATATTCAAAATGCAGAGAAGCTTCATCAATGCATCATGGGGAACTGCGAAAACATTTGACACCGTGTGGGAGTATTTGAAAGGGTCCACCAATCATTGATCCAACGGGTTCATGCATGTGTAGAAGCAAGCGAAGGATATTTTGAACATTTTTTATGAGTTGCTGTTTTGCGGTAAAACTATAACCTTTTGGGCATATATAATTTTGGACATTTTAACTTGTTTTTGGTGTCAGGAACCCCCGCCCTCGAAGTTTCTGTTTATATAGACTTTTGTCCTTCTTTTGGTGTGAGGAATTCGACCCCCATGTTTGTAAAATATTTTTGTTACATCCTATATATACATATATATATATATATATATATATATATATATATATATATATGAAGCAATGTAGTTTTAAGATGTGCTATATTTATGGGATAAAGTGCTCTATATCAGAGATAGAGCCTGTGTAAATATAAAAGTGAACATAGAATTCAACACTTAGAGGAGACAGTCTGTTTCATGCTAGAGGCAATTGTCAGGTGGCCTATATATATATATATATATATATATATATATGTATATGTATATATATATATATATATATATATATATATATATATATATATATATATATATTTATATATATATGTAAGGCTCAAACACTAATCCGATATCTTTTTGAATTTGTAGGACTGATGAATTGGATCGTGATTACGATTCCAATGTAAGAAATTATAACCATGGAATATTAGTGTTTGAGCCTTTTAGATTATATTCGTACTCTGTCCCGGACATTGAGTTCTACCTGGATTCTATCCCTTTGGGAATATATATATATATATATATATATATATATATATATATATATATATATATATATATATATATATATTGACCACTAATATTATCTCTCTCTCTCCTTAAATATATATATATATATATATATATATATATATATATATATATATATATAAATATAAAAGTGAACATAGAAGTCAACACTTAGAGGCGACAGTCTGTTTCATGCTAGTGCAATCGTCAGGCAGCCTGACGATTGCACTAGCATGAAACAGACTGTCGCCTCTAAGTGTTGACTTCTATGTTCACTTATATATTTACACACGCTCTATCTCTGAAATTTCCACTTTATCCCATAAATATAGCACACTTTAAGACTATATTTCTTCATATATATATATATATATATATATATATATATATATATTCGAAAATTA
>OZ038518.1:67463563-67526063 GCA_964036315.1 Acanthosepion esculentum | reverse complement strand
TTCTGTTGCGCAAAACCAAAGTGTTCTGCGGAAGAAGCTGTTTGCTTGGATCTTGTTCGTTGTGAAAGGAACACGACTAGGATAGGGGTGGGTTAGGGGTTAGGGATGGTTTGCCATTGTGAACGTGCCTTGTCAAATCCGAGGCTGTGAATGTCCGAACTCGTGGAACTAAGAAATGTTACTCTACATTAGTAATAACGATATACTAGTGAGAAGCTTACAACAATTGATCTGTGAGATAAACGTTGCAGAGTGGAGTCATCACCCACAAGGACGCGTAAGCGCTTTTGTACTCTGCCGATGCTGCACAGTGAAGACTGGGTAGCACCCGCCCAGAATTGGAAGCAATACTCCATTCTTGATCTGACCTGGCTCTTATAAAAATAAAGCATGACAACGGCAGATACGTATTTGACCCAGAAATATCCCGACCTCCAAATCCAAAAAAAAAAAAAAAAAAGCAAAAGTAAAAAGAACTCTTTATGAGCGTCGCGGGGGTCTATTGCATAACAATATTTTAAACGCTCTGGTAGTCATTCATAACACATTTTATCAAATTTTAGATCTAATAAATGCCAATCTGATTAGAAGAGAAAAGAATTCGCTAAAAAGAAAATATATTGAAAGTGCACTGATCACATAATAATTTATGGTCAATTTCAAACAGGAGGCATGCACAATAACAGCGATAATTGCAAGAGTAATGTTAGCACAATGCATTAGGCGAACTGATAGAGAGGCAAACAAAACAAAAAACTGAGCTCTACTCGGATTGACGATTTTCAAATCCAGCGGAATTTAACATGGTCATTAAAAAATAAACAAACAGCAACAACAACCACAACAACAACAACAACAAAATACAACATAGAAATCCCTTCTACTCTTTGAATCTGATAAGTTTATTTATTATTACAGAAAAAAAATGCCGAAAAATTTTCCTTACACTGTTTCTCATTCTGAATTGAGGACGCCTGCTTTAAAGAGGCGAAACGCGTTGTCCGAATAAGCTTTTCCACTATTATTATCTCCATCTTTGTTCCGATATTATTCTGCAACTTACAAACATTCATACCTTCCTTTGGAACTATATCTGCATATGTGATCATTTGTTTTAATCCAGCCATCTTAGCCGACATATGATATTTTAGTAAAATTCCCAAAACAATTCTGTGGATAAGACAAATTGGTACAAGATTAACAATAGGAAAAAATCTTTATCTTTGCCGATGCGTTTCGTCTTCCGACTTTATAAAAATCAAAACTGAAGAGAAATGTTTTTGTTTTCATAGTTACATTAAATCCAAAATTTAAAAAGAGAGAGACACTTTCCCGTTATAAAAAACAAAAAACAAAACTCTTATTATAAAAGAAGTTAGCATTAGCCAGAAAGAGGCTTACGCAAAAACGTCTTTCTCTCTCTCTCTTTCTAAATTATAGATTTAATGTAAATATGAAAACAAAAAGATTTCGCTTCAATTTTGATTGATAAAGTCGGAAGACGAAACGCGTTGGCAAAGACAAATATTTTTTCCTATTGTAATTCTTATGCCGTATGATCTTTTGTAAATGAAAGCAAAATCAGGGTGACGCAATTTTATTTCACCTTAGTGTAAACATAACCATTGCTACACAGATATCACTTCTGTGTCGATATTTTGAGATCTGTTATACAAACAAACCACTGATATATATATATATATATATATATATATATATATATATATATATATATATATATATATATATATTGTGTGTGTTTACTTAACTGCAAATATTTCTAGTTTGGTTCTTTCCCAATATACCCTTTATACATTGGTCATTGGCTGTTGTCTGAAAATGACCACCAATGTCTCACAATTAGAAAGCGTCCTGCCAAGAGAAACGAAGACAACGAGAGCAGTTCTAATGTGCGATATTTGTTAATGGTATCTAGACACAATTCGATCGGTTAGAGAAGGAGAAAGATAGTAAACGCTGAAATATTGGCCTTTGATGACCATGCGATTTTATTTCATCTGGTGGGCTCCAGTGATAGGTTTGGTGGGAGGTGGAGGCCCGATTAGACATGTGTAGACAATGCCAAGGACAGAAAATAATCTCCGCCATTTTTCGAAGCCTGCTTGAGTCACGTGTCCCGCAACTCATTTGGTTTATAGACACACCACAAGTACTGCATCCATAGTAGCAGTGGTGTGTCTACGATAACCCCTGACGGGGCCAATATCCTGGCTAATTTTGAAATCAGAAGTTTCCTTTTCCTAGAGGGGTTACCGCCTGAAGGCATGTGTTGAAAGCATTAGATTTGTCAGCGATGTTTTTATGTTGTACAAGGGATGTTTGCTTTGCGCAGTACGAAGTCAGAAAAGCACTGGATACCTAGGTTTACGGGATGTAACTTGATACCCAATAAACTAAAAACCAGATAATAACATTCAATAATCTGTGCAAAAAAAAAAAACAACAACAAAAACAACAATAATACTACTACTAATAACAGAAATAATAAATGCAGACCCCCGTATCCATCAGGGGTTATGTAGTGCGGGGTTAAATGCTGAAACTGAAAGTTTTATTCTTGCTGCACAGGACCAATATTTGTTAATTAGAAATTACCAAGCACATATAGTGTAAAATTGTGTTAACCTGAAATTCAGATTCTCTGATTAATATCCAGAAACGGCTATTTCGTATAAGGTTGCACGGTGTTAGCACCCACTGAATATAAAACTCGGCATGATAGAGTGGGTCAATATCTGCACTGGAAAATCTGCAACTCTTACGGGAAGCTAAGCGCTAGAGACTGTTACGAACGTCACCCAGGCCTGATTACAGAAATAGGACCTGTAACATTTTTATACGCCTTTAAAATCCACAAACCAATCAAAACTAATCGCGTAGAAATCAGGATTAAAGGCCACAAGAACAGAATGTGCTTTCTTAATGTCATGGCAATTCTTGCAGATTGTAATGTCTCTTTGAAGATCAAAATACAAGGATCTTGAAGTGGAAATCTCGAAAATGTGGCCCATTGAGACATCAATACTTCCGGTTTTATTTGGAGCCCGCGGATTGATTAGGAAAGGTTCCGATGGACTCATCTAAAGGATTTCCGGTATCCCATGCTTTAAAGACATATTAAAAATTGTATAACTCATGCATTATGAAGAACTTTATCTATTTCTTTGTTAAGCGTTTCACCCCAAGCAAGGCGGGAAGCCACTAGCACGTAAGGGGTTACAGAGTGATGGAGCAAGAGCAAATAGGAGTGATGGAGGAAAGGATGAAGAGAAGGATAAGGGATAGATCAAGTTATCTGGAGACGTCGATTGACATTACATTTAAAGAGTTGGAGATTATAGCTATCAGGGAAACAGGAAACGGTGAGGGAGTTCCAAAGGCGAGCGGTGCGAGACATGAAGCTATTGGAGTAGAAGAGACAGCTACATTTAACAGTTTTGACAGTGAAAGTGTGTGAGCAAGATGCCAGCCTAGTAGAACTCTTAAATTCATGAAGTCTGGGAACCAGCGAAAGCAGCTCCTCGGAGCAGTTACCATGAAAGTATTTATAAAAAAGACAGAGGGAGGCGACGGCACATCTGTGAGAGAGCGACTGCAGACCAATGTAGAATGTGTGATTTGGGGTTGTTGGTTTTGGGAAATGTAATGAAGCCATTTCTGAGCTTAGGTCTCTGGTTGGGATCCGGAAGGAAATGTGTATACAACAGAAATCTGCATTGATGCGATACCAATCACGGCTCTCATGGCTTTTAATCTGAAGTGTTTGGAGGTATAAACATTGTACTTCTTGGTGAATATCCTGTTCAGTACCCCACATATTTGCTTGTGAGTTGCCTGACCATAACCGACTTGATGATGTTCCTTAGAAATTGTCTCTTCTCATTTGTCTTCATGGGCGGGAGTAGTGACGAAGTGTTTTTTAAACTTGGAGGATAAGGCAGATGAGGCGACTTGAATTACTTCATTATTGTTTCCGGACTCCGCCACTTTGGTTTCTACTAATAAAAACAATTAAAGGGGCACAACTCTCTAACTTTCAATAGCTCATGTTCAAATGAAAAAAATACTGTTCTCATATTACAGTTCAGTTATGTGCTATGCGTGATACACACATAGGCGATCATGAAATCCAGTGAAAGTCACCCATGAAATAATAATAATTGTTTATACAGAAAGTAAGGACCTACGTACATCAAATTGTCTTTAAATTAAGTAGCGGCAGAAGAATTATTGTTGAACTTTTAAAAAGTAAGTATAAATATTAATGCAATTCTTAAATGCAGTGATCAATTTTGTAGTTTATTGTGGCCTGCCGCATACGGCAATAGTATGCCTCGCACAAAGGAATCTCCGCATACAGAGGAACAGATTGCAATCAAAAGAACCAGGGCTGCAGCAAGGAAAAGAACGTTTTCTACAAATGAAAAGCCAGATCAAACGGCAGCCAGAAGAGCTTCTAATGCTGAGAATATACAAAGATTTAGGGACTCTCAAACTCCTGAACAAGCCCAAGGCCCAATCAAGTGCCCTCCGCAACAGCTAGCTAAATTACCGCCCGATATGTGTACACGCACACACACACACACACACACACACACACACATATATATATATATATATATATATATATATATGTGTGTGTGTGTGTGTGTTTCATTAAATAATATAGACAAGTTATGTCTATTTATTTTATGTAAGTTCTTTTCATATCGTCTGATAAGCTTAATAACATTATCATTAAACAAGAAAGAAAATCACAATATTGATACATATTTTTTAAATCCAATCTAAGCTTTCGGCTTACATAAGCCATTATCAAAGATAACAATTAGAGTTCAATATATTAAGCAATACACGGACAAAACAGTGATGATAGTCTGTTTCTGTTTACATGGAAGATTTCCAACCAACGACAAACACGTGCATATAAGACGCTGGAAGCGAAAATCGCACCGCTGCTCATGACGTCACACATAACCACGCGAGAGTGAAAACGAGAAAATTAATCATGGCAGGCCGTTGGTATAAACCAATGGCTTCTGTTATCAATTATAGGCATTTAAGGATATTTGTGGAGATTTCATAGTTTATTTTGTTCAGGTTAGGTTTCAACTGTTTTATGTATATAGCTTCAAGAATTTTTAGTTTTTGTTTATTCTTTTCATGTTTAAGTATAGTTGTGTTTTCAACAAGGATTTTCCGGAATTGTGTATGCGGCCAGGCATGTTGTTTTAAATGCCTAAAAATGTTACAGTTATCATTCAAATGTAGTGTTAAGCATCGTGAAAGCGAGTTTGTAGAGTGACCAACATAAATATTATTTAATTCGTTGGAGATACAATTTCCCAAAGGGCACTTGAATTTTTAAACTATGTTGGGTTTTGCAAATCGCTAACCGTGGGAGAAGAATCATTGCGAATAATTGAGGTGGTTATACTAGATTTAGTGTAGCATATGATTAACTTAATTTATATATATATATATATATATATATATATATATATATATATATATATATATATATATATATATATATATCAGAATAGTTTAGTTGACTTGAATCTGTTATTCGTAGCCGTATTAAGAAAATAATTGTTTGAAAAGCGTTCGAATTGTAAATTTTTTTAATGAAAAATAATCGCAAGTACAATTATATTAAATGATAATTATTCGAAATATTTATGTTTGAAATACGTGTGTGATCTTGCTATGAGAGGGTCTATGCTGATTTGCTTTGAACTAATAACGCCCTTGAAGGATGGCATAGGGCTTTTTTTTCAGAAAGTGTCATCCCATCATCCCACAATATGGAAATTTTTAATTTAAAAGATCCTGACTTGTAAGAACTTCTTATTGCAAAAGTAAGAGCAGGTTGCCCAGATATCAAAAGCGCCAAGAAATACCGCGATGTCAACAGGAAACTTAAAAATTAGTGCCATCCTTTAACGAGTACTCTTCAGTAGTTGACTATTTGCGTGTAGAATACTTAAGGTTAAGGTGAGAATACTTAAGGTTATAAGGATTTTTTCTTACTAAATTGTTTTATTAAAGATATTTGTATTTCAAATAATTATCATTTGCGTTTTTCCTCTTTTAATTTTGACATTTTTCTGGCAATAAAGAATTTTGAATCTCGAATAATTATCATTTAGTATAATTGCCTTTTCGATTAATTTTCATTCAAAGAATTTACAATTCGAATAATTCGTTTACGAACAATTATTTTCGAACAATGTTCGCAAAATCTTCAAAATAAGAATGCGTCTTACGGTTCTAGCACAGTGGCATACTGGACATTTCCTTCCCTGACAATTGCATACTAGACAATTGTGTCCCTTGACATTTGCATTCTTAGTCACTGGATAATTGCTCGCCTATGATAATTTTTTTGAAGCTTTTAAAGGCAATTACCGTAAATTAAAAAAAAAGCGTAGGTAGTAATCATAAATTTTTAAAAAAGTAATAAAATAAAAAAAAATTAAATGTTTATTTTTCTTTAAAATGCAAGGATTTTGTTGCAAGATCGCTCTACACGTCACCAGTATGTTTTTGTTTCATCGGCGTTTTTCTTATGATAATGGTAGCTGTAATTGTCCTCGTCCACAATTATTTTTCCAGCGGTGTTTGATTTTCGGAACTCAGCCATGGGTTCCAAATAAAAATATAATCTATAAAATCGAGAATCTATTAGATGCTTGTGATACACGTGGCTGGAGTAAACCGAAACTGCTAGATTAATTTTCTCTTGCTTTAAAAAGGAAATTTTTACCTCTTTTTTAATGGTAACTACCTTTGTGCTTGTCGAGAGTAATTAAAGGTATTGGTGTGCAAATTTCTATGTTCAACAGCTCTTTAAAAAAAATAAGGGTAACTTCAAAAATGATCAGAGGTACGCAATTACCTAGGTACGCATTTGTTTAGGGACGCAAATGTCTGGTACCCAACTGCCCGTCTACCGCGTCTTATGCACCGGTGCGTCTTATATTCCGAAGAGACTGACTGTCACGATTAGTATTTTGGACTTCGTAGGTTTTGTACTCAGGCGTCCCTTAGTTGACACGCTGCTATCACTAATAATAATAATAATAATAATAATAATAGCAATAATAAAGAATGTGTTTTCTTATTGGCATGGCAGTCTCTGCAGATTGTAATGCATCTTTGGAGATCTTCAAAACACTATCAAAATATAATCTTGAAATTGAAATCTCAAAAATGTGGCACATGAAGACATCAACAACTCCAGTTGTAGTTGGAGCCATCAGTTTGATTGGAAAATCCCCCAAAAGACTCATCGAAGGGTTCCTGGTAGCCCAAGCCTTAAAGAAATACAAAAAAATTGTACTGATAAGTACAGCTCACACATTACGAAGAGCTTTATCTATGCAAAACGTGTGGGATATATTTTTATTTTTTTTACAGAAATGATCAATGGAAGATATCATGAATCTATTTCTGACCTTACGTCTCTGGTTGGGACCCGGACGGAAATGTGTATACAACAGAAATTAAAGGAAATAATAATAATACTTATTACTGATAAGTGATTAAACAATTTTTCATTACAGAATTGGGTTACGGCCATATCACGTTAAAACATTGGTTCTCGTACGATCGCCGAGGTTAAGCAATATTGTTCGTGTTTAAAATTACCTCCTCTAAGTAGAATGTCCTCTCTCAACCCCTTCCAATTGTGGAAGGGGACGTAACTCCTGGTGCTTAATCTCCACACGTAACCAACTCTGGCTTTCTTGTCGGGTTGACCCGGTTCTCTGTTACATCTGTTGTTTCACTTTCTCACGCGCCATGGAAATGGCTGTCAATCAAACAGAGTTTGACGAGGCTATTCGGCGGGATTTGATTTTCGTGAACAATTCTGCGAGACGGAGAAGCCAACGCACCACATTCCACGCGACTCAAATGGAATTGAGATCTGGCAAATCTGGTCGCATCGGGCTGTAGGATGCTTGGTCTGTCAAGGTCTGCCTTGGTTACGGCAGCCCGTCTGCCGCTGCCCTCATCCGCAGGTTTGGCCGTTGAAATCGTATAGATCATTGCCTATACCGCCGTCGGGGGTCTTCGAGGGGTGTTCGTGTTCAGTTAATCCGTGGTTTATAACATGGAAATTAATATCCACCGACCTAGAGTTCGAAAGTCTTAATAAAGAAAATGTGCTACCCGACAAGAATCGAACTTGTATTCTCTTTTTAACACTTTCACTGCTACTCATTTGCCCAGTGCAATTAGATACGAAACTACCATGACGTAGAGAAAAATCGAGGCTGCCTAATAATTTGCATGATAGAACAGTTAGAATTTCCCGTATTTTACGATAGATGGCGCAACGGGACACTCATACCAGCGGTATACAAAATACGTAGGTTTCCGTACTTAGCCAGCTGGAGCAAGATAAGAAAAACGAAGATCTCCGTAGTTAGCAGCGGAAGGGTTAATATGAGAAATCATTAACATGCCAGGCATCTTTTCCCATTTTGCTACGAGAAGTTATAACAGCAAAGTAAATATCAACTTTCTTACTTAAGAAACTAATAAATCACAAATACATATATATATATAATTAATAAAGACTGAAATCCCAAATCACCTCATATGGAGAATAGCCTGTTTCGACAGATGAAGATATCGGTCGTTTGTTTATCAGCCGTGGTGTGAACTGAGTTCTTGTCAGAAATGGAAATTTTACTGTGAAAGTTAAAAAAAAAGAAAAGAAAGAAAAAAGACTAATACAGAATTTATCAATTTCAATGTTTCAGTCAGACGAAAGGCACAGGTCAAGGGAGGGTGGATTATATAGTTGTGTTAAAGAGAAGAAGTTTTATAAAATAAAACCCGAATATTAACCTTATGACATTAATTTGGCGTTATATGAAGAATGATATATTAATTTAAAATTAAAGATGAATAAAAAGGGGTTTAAAAATAAATTTAAAATATATAGATAAAAGGATGTAAGAGTTGGGGAGATCTTAGAGGAGGGGAAATTTATAAATTATGATTAATATAGGTAAAGCGGTTATAGAAGGGAAGAAATAAAGAAATTAGAATTAGTTATACATTAGACATTTGAAGAATTAGAAGTGAGTGAATATTATGGAAGTATAGTATCTAATTAAGTTAATCCAATATTATGGAAATTTGAATTTGTTTTTATGGCGACATTTTAACACTAATTCATTCCTGTGATTTAATAGTTGACTTTGATTATTGTATTTTATTATTCTAATTTTTTTTCCTCTAAACATAAATTACATCTATCTCTGAGACTATTAGGAGTACCCGCAGAACGTATAATCTTCCAAATTATCTGTAGGCAGAAACCTTTCTCCTTTAATTCCCAAAATTTCATTGAAAGAGCTGTCTGCTGTTTTATTTTAGGGTTAGATAATGAGTGCCTGTAATAATAAATACATTGAGCTCTTTTGTGGATCAGTTTAAATATTTTATATTACTAGGATCCACTTGGATTATATACCAACGTATTTGCTACCTTTACTATATAAAAGAAAAGCGTCAGGGACAACACCAACCAACCGATCTCTTTAGACTTAAACCAACCTAGTCATAGCATCGACGATGTCGGGTGCGTGCTTTTAGCGTTTGGGTTCGTTAGCCGGAGGATCGACGCAGAACCTATAACTCTCTTCATCTATGTTTACAATCTCCCTCCCTCCATAATAGACCGGCCTAACGCTTTTACCTCGATCAAAATTTTAAATTTAAGTTCATTTTCATAAAAAGTTTCGCACGGCGAGGAATCAGACAGAGATCGGGTTTTTGCTAAGAATTTGATCTCCACCAGAAATACACCGTCCACAAAAAAATCTGTCGGTGTGTAATTTCTATTTCTCTGTTTATTTCTCTGACGAAGGACACAGTCGTGTCCGAAAATTCCGAACTTAAAACCCTTTTTTCTGTGCTTCATTTCTGCCATATGGTTAATAATTAATATTTAATAAATGTTTTTCGTACTGATTATATTGGTACACTTTCGTTTGTCCTTGTTTTATTAACATACCTATCTATTTTACATATTATAAGAAGCACGTGAACCTTTTCTTCTAATCATATATCATAATCATCTATCTATCTATCTCAGTCTGCCCATATCTCCCAAAGTTTAGACCGCTATACTCTATCGCGTTGTATCGACGATTAATTACCCTCCTGGAAATGTGGATTAGAAACTTTATGCAGTATACGTGACTTTCTTGTCATTCGCATAGCTGTTAAATTTGGGTAAATTTCGGAATTAATTTCCAGCATTCAGATTGCTCTAACGTATATTTCTGTCTGCCAAAATGATGTATAGATCACAATTAAAAACGAGACGCATGTCGTATGGCAAGGTTTTATCTGTGACAGATTTAGGTAATGTTTTGTGGAACATTAAATAAAAGGTCTACTTTTCTGATGAGAGGCTCTGATATAGTGATTACATCTACGGTAGGCCTGCTGAGTAGATCATTTCAGTATATCTGTTGATTCGGTCAATCATCTTATTCTCTAATGTTTTCTTTTTCTTTTGTGTTCATTATTTTGATTTCGTTCTATCGGAAGTCGGTCAACTTCTCCTTCCATACTTGATTAGAAAGCTCCCGTATGGAAGACAGCATTACGTTGTACGTGAAGGTTGTTTTTTAGAGGGTAGTTGGTTTCATATCTATCTATATCTATCTATCTATCTATCTATCTATCTATCTATCTATCTATCTACCTATCTATCTATCTATTTCATTCAATCCATATCTATCTATCTATCTATCTATCTATCTATCTATCTCAGTCAATCCATATCTATCTATCTATCTATCTATCTATCTATCTATCTATCTATCTATCTATCTATCTATTTCATTCAATCCATATCTATCTATCTATCTATCTCAGTCAATCCATATCTATCTATCTATCTATCTATCTATCTATCTATCTCGGTTTGTCCATATCTATCTATCTATCTATCTATTTATCTATCTATCTATCTATCTATCTATCTCAGTCAATCCATATCTATCTATCTATCTATCTATCTATCTATCTATCTATCTATCTATCTATCTATCTATCTATCTATCTATGTATCTCGGTCTGTCCATATCTATCTATCTATCTATCTATCTATCTATCTATCTATCTATCTATCTCAGTCAATCCATATCTATCTATCTATCTATCTATCTATCTATCTATCTATCTATCTATCTATCTATCTATCTATCTATCTATCTCAGTCTGTCCATATCTATCTATCTATCTATCTATCTATCTATCTATCTATCTATCTATCTATCTATCTCATCCAATCCATATCTATCTATCTATCTATCTATCTATCTATCTATCTATCTATCTATCTATCTCGGTCTGTCCATATCTATCTATCTCTCTATCTCTCTATCTATCTCTCTATCTATCTCTCTATCTATCTATCTATCTATCTATCTATCTATCTATCTATCTATCTATCTATGTCAGTTTGGTTAGAGACAAGGTTCGTCATCGCACATCATTCCGGATCCAATCATTATTATCAAATGGAGAAAACCAAATTGCATAAAACTCTCAGATACTGAGGGATTAAAGTCTCAATAAGATGAAGACTGCCATCTGGTGTCGGATGAACATTCAAGCTGCTCAGATTATGCAGTCAAATCCATTGGTGACTGGGATTGGCATTCGATGGATTAGAATCAGTTGAATGGTTGTCGGAGTCGGAGATTCTCGGAAGAGACACTCTAATCTCCAAAGCCCATCGACTTTGCGTCGGTAGAAATAGAAGCAGTCAATATGGCTGCCTGCCTGAACGAGTTGACTCCTTCTGATCGCATAACTAGAACACACACACACACACACACACACACACACACACACACACACACACACACACACACACACACACACACATAAGCGTGTGTAGGCACATAAGCACACACGAAAATGTATGTAAAACACACACATACATATATAGATATCTATGTGTGTTATGTTTATATACAAGGTGATGCTGAAATGTTCTCGGCCGTGAAGCGATTTAAATAAAGAAACAACATTTGATCAGATGTTGGGATGTGGGTGTGGTGGTTCGAGAAACTATTAGCATTCTCTCGTATATATATTGGTCGTCTTTCTTTATTTTATTTCCTATCTACCTATCTATCTATCTATCTATCTGTCACAATCTGTTCATATGTATGTATGTATGTATGTATGTATGTATGTATCTATCTATCTATCTATCTATCTATCTATCTATCTATCTAAATGTATCTCATTCTGATCTATCTCTCTATCTTTCTATCTCGGTCTGTCCATGTCTATCTATCTATCTATCTATCTATCTATCTATCTATCTATCTATCTATCTATCTATCTATCTATCTATCTATCTATCTGTCACAGTCTGTTCATATCTATCTATCTATCTATCTATCTATCTATCTATCTATCTATCTATCTATCTATCTAATTGTGTGTGTGTGTGTGTGTATGCTGGTCTGTGTGTATGGTTTAATTAAATCATTATAAGAAGTGAAACCTGAGTTCCGAAAAACTCGACCCTGAACGTAAAATGTCAGTGTTTATATTCCGAAACCATATATATATATATATATATATATATATATATATATATATATATATATATATATATATATATATATATATATATATATATATATATGCAAGTTTCATTAAAAACGACAGACAAGGTACTACGGTTAAGTTTTTTATTTAATTTTTCTTGTGTACGAACAAGAGCTTTCTTTGCTGGACAAAGGGTGTGTAAGAGCTGTCCAGATGTTTTATTTTTTCGAGCGCTTTCGGCTATACCTTTAGCCATTATCAAGGATGATTTGATTTTTCAGCTTAATTGAGTGTGTGCATTATGTATATGTCTTAGTGTGTAGTAGTGGTACTTATATACACACACACACACACTCACTCACACACACACATGTTTTTTTTTTAAATACTGGGTACTGAAAAATTATATAAAAAAGGCTCTTGTGTTATTTTCTTCAATTATGGTTTAGAGATAAAGTCTTCGTAGAACAAGAATAGACCAATCATCAGGTTGTCAACAGACGAAAAGATCTACTGTCGGGTTCAAAATGCATTTCTGCTGTTAAAACCTCAAATAAATTTTAATGATATAAATAAATTTTAATAATATTTTTTCAAATCAGGTTAATTATAATTTAAATCTGCTAATATCACTCAAATAGTTTCAGAAAAGTTTATTTTATATTTGTAAGATTTTTTTAATAAAGAGAATTCCATTGCTATGAAAGACTTCTAAAAAAGGGCGCTTATCAGGTATTTTAACAAAAAATAAAAATAAAAATAAATATTTTCACTCAATTTAAATTACTGTTTGAAATACAGCAAAGTACTTCGATTATTATAAATATTAAATTTAAGTTATCAGCTTCAAATTAAAAGTAAAACAAACGCTTCATTTTTAAAAATAAAATTCACTTTATATCTTAAATCGGTATCGCGTTGGTTGCGTAGGTTCCTACTTGAAACTTTATTTTATAATATATATATATATATATATATATATATATATATATATATATATATATATATATATATATATATATATATATATATAGATTGATAATATCAGTGATCAATATATATATATATATATATATATATATATATAGATTGATAATATCAGTGGTCAATATATATATATATATATATATATATATATATATATATATATATAATCTAAGAGAGTCCTTTCTTATGCTAGCCTTCAAGAGAATGACTGACTCATTATGATCGAAGGCATCCTCTGGGCAGTCTTTAGGAAGAATCTATTCGAGGGTTACTTAGGTCTCACCAATAGAAAACGAAGGGAATGAAGGTGATTCGCTAAAATGTGAGTGACGGCGGATCTTAGCTTTAAACTTTAATACTGGTGGAAATGACGATAAAGAAGAGAGTCTGTATGGAAGAGATTGTAGGGTGGAAAATAATTCATTACCCACAAGGACGCGGCGCCGCCTTTAGATTCTATCGAAAGTGAAGTCTGGGCAGCAGCAGGCGATATATTTTAGCAGGACACCATTTTTGTAAAGGTAGAGAATAGTAGGAGGAGTCGGGTACTTAATGGAGAGGTACCGGGAACCGAGAGTATATACGAGTTTCAATTGAGGTTTGAGGTGAGCTTAAGTCCCAAACGAAAATTCAGGTGATGATGGAACATCATTTGTTTCGTTTTTAAGCACCGATAATGACCAGCCAACATTTAGAATTTCTTTTACTATCTTCTATCTTTTATTACCTTCTTCTGGTACAAGGCCTTAAGTGTGAGCGCCCAGTACGGATCCAACTCATTAGAGTAGTAATAATATTTGAAACATTCAAACGACCTTGAGTAACGCACGCGCACACTGTTTAAGAGGCATATCTATGTTAATCTGCTGGTGTAGTAAGCTCGATGATTAAAGGTACCACTTTTATTTTGCCCTTGCATCAAGCTATACGACGCTAGGTAGATATTTACTAGTGCCTCTACAGTAGGGTTGTGTTAAGAAAACGCCATGCGAATGCTGCCTGTTGTTTTTAGCGATGACCTTGTCTACTGACGCTACAGAATCACAAAGAAAGAACAGTACCAAATAGCAGAAACCATATCACTTGAAGACATTTAACAACAGCATGAACGAAAATAAATCACATATGTAACACGAAGAGAAAACATTGATATAATCAAGATGTTGATATTCCACACAACTTCAAACAAAAAGTTAGGAAGGAAACCCCACATCAATACTGGAAAGAATGATAACAATTACTGGGATTGATTTGTTATGAAAACACTCCCATGAGTGCTCAGGATCGCCTCGTCAGTGATGTTATGACTTGGGGTCATGGCAAGTTTCGGGTCTTCCAACATCATACTTGCCCACCCAAGAGACCCTACCGAAACAGTACTATTCCGGCAAGCGATCCTGAAACAATAAAAAAACAAACAAAATACGTGAAGCACGCAACAAATGGACTCCTCAAATAAATGCCACAGCTGACCAATCACCACCGACTTACGTCACTTCCTCCTCAGTTAAAACGATACAAAAAAAAGAGTCGACGGCGAGCTCGTCTTTTTCCTTCATCTTAGGTTGACCACGCGGATCGACCCTCATCTTCAACGAACAGTTTGACATAACAGGTAAGTAATGACAAGAAAAGTTTCCTTTCATATGAAGTGTTACTTAACCAAAAAAACAAACAAACAAATGACCATGTTCGTCGGTCATAGGAATTATGATCAGAAACGCTACTCGCTTTCTTTTCCCACCAGAGAAACTTATTTTCTTGAAAAATTGTTTTAATAGAACGATTTGATAAAGTTCAACCGACAATAACACTAGGGTCAGTGATTGCTGAATATTCCTTTGTACGTCCTCAAGTGAAGTGGTTTCTTTTATTTGGGTCAATACTTTATGATTGTGTAGCGCCAATCCACAAGGTTTGAAGAAGGATTGTCCTGACTAAACTGAATATGAATGCACCTATTTTCACCTCCAGCTATGGGTTAATTAGTATGACTTGTGTCATTAAATCATTACTATCTCCAAAAATTATTGCAATTAAAAGTATTTCTGGCTTTAAATAATCTGCAAAGGGTTGATAAGCTGTGACAAACGAATGAATCCATCACTAAACTTAATAAACCCTGTTCTGCCAACCGTTTATACAACTTCTCTGCTTTCCTCTGTCCCATTTGACGTCAACATGTCATGTGTGTGTTAAATTTTCCAAGCCTACTTTCTTCATTTGTACCCTAGGAATTTCAAAGGTCTCCTTTCGAATGGTATGTGTCCATTTTCTTTGCTTTTTCCTTCAAACTTCACATGTTCAGTTCATGGTATTCTCAGTGGCATTCTGCAGAACCAATTTTCTGCTGCTTCAAGTCACGAAGTCATCAGTGAGGAAATTGTCCAGAATTCTCTGCCATATAGGAGGAATGATATTACATAACAGTTCAGTTCTCTTTTCTATATTTCCGTTGCTTCAAGTCTGTTCTTCATCTGTGATGAGATTGTCTTGTATTCACTGCCATATAACAGGAATGGCATTACATAACAGTTCAGTGCCCTTTTCTCTGTATCTGTCTATATTTCTGAGATGAGGAATTATGTACACTATTTACATTATTCGGACTATTGTCCTCATCTTTGTCGCCATATTTATCACAACGTTTCGGCCCTACAGTATCTGTCTATATTTCTGAGATGAGGTATTATGTACACTATTTACATTATTCGGACTATTGTCCTCATCTTTGTCGCCATATTTATTACAACGTTTCGGCCTTTCAGTATCTGTCTATATTTCTGAGATGAGGAATTATGTACACTATTTACATTGTTCGAACTATTGTCCTCATCTTTGTCGCCATATTTATTACAACGTTTCGGCCCTTCAGTATCTGTCTATATTTCTGAGATGAGGTATTATGTACACTATTTATATTATTCGGACTATTGTCCTCATCTTTGTCGCCATATTTATTACATCGTTTCGGCCTTTCAGTATCTGTCTATATTTCTAAGATGAGGAATTATGTACACTATTTACATTGTTCGAACTATTGTCCTCATCTTTGTCGCCATATTTATTACAACTTTTCGGCCGTTCAGTATCTGTCTATATTTCTGAGATGAGGTATTATGTACACTATTTACATTATTCGGATTATTGTCCTCATCTTTGTTGCCATATTTATCACAACGTTTCGGCCTTTCAGTATCTGTCTATATTTCTGAGATGAGGTATTATGTACACTATTTACATTATTCGGACTATTGTCCTCATCTTTGTCGCCATATTTATTACAACGTTTCGGCCGTTCAGTATCTGTCTATATTTCTGAGATGAGGTATTATGTACACTATTTAAATTATTCGGACTATTGTCCTCATCTTTGTCGCCATATTTATTACAACGTTTCGGCCTTTCAGTATCTGTCTATATTTCTGAGATGAGGTATTATGTACACTATTTATATTATTCGGACTATTGTCCTCATCTTTGTTGCCATATTTATCACAACGTTTCGGCCTTTCAGTATCTGTCTATATTTCTGAGATGAGGTATTATGTACACTATTTACATTATTCGGACTATTGTCCTCATCTTTGTCGCCATATTTATTACAAGGTTTCGGCCCTTCAGTATCTGTCTATATTTCTGAGATGAGGTATTATGTACACTATTTACATTATTCGGACTATTGTCCTCATCTTTGTCGCCATATTTATTACAACGTTTCGGCCTTTCAGTATCTGTCTATATTTCTGAGATGAGGTATTATGTACACTATTTACATTATTCGGACTATTGTCCTCATCTTTGTCGCCATATTTATCACAACGTTTCGGCCCTTCAGTATCTGTCTATATTTCTGAGATGAGGAATTATGTACACTATTTACATTATTCGGACTATTGTCCTCATGTTTGTCGCCATATTTATTACAAGGTTTCGGCCTTTCAGTATCTGTCTATATTTCTGAGATGAGGAATTATGTACACTATTTACATTATTCGGACTATTGTCCTCATCTTTGTCGCCATATTTATTACAAGGTTTCGGCCCTTCAGTATCTGTCTATATTTCTGAGATGAGGTATTATGTACACTATTTACATTATTCGGACTATTGTCCTCATCTTTGTCGCCATATTTATTACAACGTTTCGGCCCTTCAGTATCTGTCTATATTTCTGAGATGAGGAATTATGTACACTATTTACATTATTCGGACTATTGTCCTCATCTTTGTCGCCATATTTATTACAACGTTTCGGCCTTTCAGTATCTGTCTATATTTCTGAGATGAGTTATTATGTACACTATTTACATTATTCGGACTATTGTCCTCATCTTTGTCGCCATATTTATTACAAGGTTTCGGCCTTTCAGTATCTGTCTATATTTCTGAGATGAGGAATTATGTCCACTATTTACATTATTCGGACTATTGTCCTCATCTTTGTCGCCATATTTATTACAAGGTTTCGGCCCTTCAGTATCTGTCTATATTTCTGAGATGAGGTATTATGTACACTATTTACATTATTCGGACTATTGTCCTCATCTTTGTCGCCATATTTATTACAACGTTTCGGCCCTTCAGTATCTGTCTATATTTCTGAGATGAGGAATTATGTACACTATTTACATTATTCGGACTATTGTCCTCATCTTTGTCGCCATATTTATTACAACGTTTCGGCCTTTCAGTATCTGTCTATATTTCTGAGATGAGTTATTATGTACACTATTTACATTATTCGGACTATTGTCCTCATCTTTGTTGCCATATTTATTACAACGTTTCGGCCTTTCAGTATCTGTCTATATTTCTGAGATGAGGTATTATGTACACTATTTACATTATTCGGACTATTGTCCTCATCTTTGTCGCCATATTTATTACAACGTTTCGGCCTTTCAGTATCTGTCTATATTTCTGAGATGAGGTATTATGTATACAATTTACATTATTCGGACTATTGTCCTCATCTTTGTCGCCATATTTATTACAACGTTTCGGCCTTTCAGTATCTGTCTATATTTCTGAGAGGAGTTATTATGTACACTATTTACATTATTCGGACTATTGTCCTCATCTTTGTCGCCATATTTATTACAACGTTTCGGCCTTTCAGTATCTGTCTATATTTCTGAGATGAGGAATTATGTACACTATTTACATTATTCGGACTATTGTCCTCATCTTTGTCGCCATATTTATCACAACGTTTCGGCCCTTCAGTATCTGTCTATATTTCTGAGATGAGGAATTATGTACACTATTTACATTATTCGGACTATTGTCCTCATCTTTGTCGCCATATTTATTACAATGTTTCGGACTTTCAGTATCTGCCTATATTTCTGAGATGAGGAATTATGTACACTATTTACATTATTCGGACTATTGTCCTCATCTTTGTCGCCATATTTATTACAACGTTTCGGCCTTTCAGTATCTTGTCTATATTTCTGAGATGAGTTATTATGTACACTATTTACATTATTCGGACTATTGTCCTCATCTTTGTCGCCATATTTATTACAAGGTTTCGGCCTTTCAGTATCTGTCTATATTTCTGAGAAGAGGAATTATGTACACTATTTACATTATTCGGACTATTGTCCTCATCTTTGTCGCCATATTTATCACAACGTTTCGGCCCTTCAGTATCTGTCTATATTTCTGAGATGAGGAATTATGTACACTATTTACATTATTCGGACTATTGTCCTCATCTTTGTCGCCATATTTATTACAACGTTTCGGCCCTTCAGTATCTGTCTATATTTCTGAGATGAGGTATTATGTACACTATTTACATTATTCGGACTATTGTCCTCATCTTTGTTGCCATATTTATCACAACGTTTCGGCCTTTCAGTATCTGTCTATATTTCTGAGATGAGGTATTATGTACACTATTTACATTATTCGGACTATTGTCCTCATCTTTGTCGCCATATTTATTACAAGGTTTCGGCCCTTCAGTATCTGTCTATATTTCTGAGATGAGGTATTATGTACACTATTTACATTATTCGGACTATTGTCCTCATCTTTGTCGCCATATTTATTACAACGTTTCGGCCTTTCAGTATCTGTCTATATTTCTGAGATGAGGTATTATGTACACTATTTACATTATTCGGACTATTGTCCTCATCTTTGTCGCCATATTTATCACAACGTTTCGGCCCTTCAGTATCTGTCTATATTTCTGAGATGAGGAATTATGTACACTATTTACATTATTCGGACTATTGTCCTCATGTTTGTCGCCATATTTATTACAAGGTTTCGGCCTTTCAGTATCTGTCTATATTTCTGAGATGAGGAATTATGTACACTATTTACATTATTCGGACTATTGTCCTCATCTTTGTCGCCATATTTATTACAAGGTTTCGGCCCTTCAGTATCTGTCTATATTTCTGAGATGAGGTATTATGTACACTATTTACATTATTCGGACTATTGTCCTCATCTTTGTCGCCATATTTATTACAACGTTTCGGCCCTTCAGTATCTGTCTATATTTCTGAGATGAGGAATTATGTACACTATTTACATTATTCGGACTATTGTCCTCATCTTTGTCGCCATATTTATTACAACGTTTCGGCCTTTCAGTATCTGTCTATATTTCTGAGATGAGTTATTATGTACACTATTTACATTATTCGGACTATTGTCCTCATCTTTGTCGCCATATTTATTACAAGGTTTCGGCCTTTCAGTATCTGTCTATATTTCTGAGATGAGGAATTATGTCCACTATTTACATTATTCGGACTATTGTCCTCATCTTTGTCGCCATATTTATTACAAGGTTTCGGCCCTTCAGTATCTGTCTATATTTCTGAGATGAGGTATTATGTACACTATTTACATTATTCGGACTATTGTCCTCATCTTTGTCGCCATATTTATTACAACGTTTCGGCCCTTCAGTATCTGTCTATATTTCTGAGATGAGGAATTATGTACACTATTTACATTATTCGGACTATTGTCCTCATCTTTGTCGCCATATTTATTACAACGTTTCGGCCTTTCAGTATCTGTCTATATTTCTGAGATGAGTTATTATGTACACTATTTACATTATTCGGACTATTGTCCTCATCTTTGTTGCCATATTTATTACAACGTTTCGGCCTTTCAGTATCTGTCTATATTTCTGAGATGAGGTATTATGTACACTATTTACATTATTCGGACTATTGTCCTCATCTTTGTCGCCATATTTATTACAACGTTTCGGCCTTTCAGTATCTGTCTATATTTCTGAGATGAGGTATTATGTATACAATTTACATTATTCGGACTATTGTCCTCATCTTTGTCGCCATATTTATTACAACGTTTCGGCCTTTCAGTATCTGTCTATATTTCTGAGAGGAGTTATTATGTACACTATTTACATTATTCGGACTATTGTCCTCATCTTTGTCGCCATATTTATTACAACGTTTCGGCCTTTCAGTATCTGTCTATATTTCTGAGATGAGGAATTATGTACACTATTTACATTATTCGGACTATTGTCCTCATCTTTGTCGCCATATTTATCACAACGTTTCGGCCCTTCAGTATCTGTCTATATTTCTGAGATGAGGAATTATGTACACTATTTACATTATTCGGACTATTGTCCTCATCTTTGTCGCCATATTTATTACAATGTTTCGGACTTTCAGTATCTGCCTATATTTCTGAGATGAGGAATTATGTACACTATTTACATTATTCGGACTATTGTCCTCATCTTTGTCGCCATATTTATTACAACGTTTCGGCCTTTCAGTATCTTGTCTATATTTCTGAGATGAGTTATTATGTACACTATTTACATTATTCGGACTATTGTCCTCATCTTTGTCGCCATATTTATTACAAGGTTTCGGCCTTTCAGTATCTGTCTATATTTCTGAGAAGAGGAATTATGTACACTATTTACATTATTCGGACTATTGTCCTCATCTTTGTCGCCATATTTATCACAACGTTTCGGCCCTTCAGTATCTGTCTATATTTCTGAGATGAGGAATTATGTACACTATTTACATTATTCGGACTATTGTCCTCATGTTTGTCGCCATATTTATTACAAGGTTTCGGCCTTTCAGTATCTGTCTATATTTCTGAGATGAGGAATTATGTACACTATTTACATTATTCGGACTATTGTCCTCATCTTTGTCGCCATATTTATTACAAGGTTTCGGCCCTTCAGTATCTGTCTATATTTCTGAGATGAGGTATTATGTACACTATTTACATTATTCGGACTATTGTCCTCATCTTTGTCGCCATATTTATTACAAGGTTTCGGCCCTTCAGTATCTGTCTATATTTCTGAGATGAGGAATTATGTACACTATTTACATTATTCGGACTATTGTCCTCATCTTTGTCGCCATATTTATTACAACGTTTCGGCCTTTCAGTATCTGTCTATATTTCTGAGATGAGTTATTATGTACACTATTTACATTATTCGGACTATTGTCCTCATCTTTGTCGCCATATTTATTACAACGTTTCGGCCTTTCAGTATCTGTCTATATTTCTGAGATGAGTTATTATGTACACTATTTACATTATTCGGACTATTGTCCTCATCTTTGTCGCCATATTTATTACAACGTTTCGGCCTTTCAGTATCTGTCTATATTTCTGAGATGAGTTATTATGTACACTATTTACATTATTCGGACTATTGTCCTCATCTTTGTCGCCATATTTATTACAACGTTTCGGCCTTTCAGTATCTGTCTATATTTCTGAGATGAGTTATTATGTACACTATTTACATTATTCGGACTATTGTCCTCATCTTTGTTGCCATATTTATTACAACGTTTCGGCCTTTCAGTATCTGTCTATATTTCTGAGATGAGGTATTATGTACACTATTTACATTATTCGGACTATTGTCCTCATCTTTGTCGCCATATTTATTACAACGTTTCGGCCTTTCAATATCTGTCTATATTTCTGAGATGAGTTATTATGTACATTATTTACATTATTCGGACTATTGTCCTCATCTTTGTCGCCATATTTATTACAACGTTTCGGCCTTTCAGTATCTGTCTATATTTCTGAGATGAGGTATTATGTATACAATTTACATTATTCGGACTATTGTCCTCATCTTTGTCGCCATATTTATTACAACGTTTCGGCCTTTCAGTATCTGTCTATATTTCTGAGATGAGTTATTATGTACACTATTTACATTATTCGGACTATTGTCCTCATCTTTGTCGCCATATTTATTACAACGTTTCGGCCTTTCAGTATCTGTCTATATTTCTGAGATGAGGAATTATGTACACTATTTACATTATTCGGACTATTGTCCTCATCTTTGTCGCCATATTTATCACAACGTTTCGGCCCTTCAGTATCTGTCTATATTTCTGAGATGAGGAGTTATGTACACTATTTACATTATTCGGACTATTGTCCTCATGTTTGTCGCCATATTTATTACAAGGTTTCGGACTTTCAGTATCTGACTATATTTCTGAGATGAGGAATTATGTACACTATTTACATTATTCGGACTATTGTCCTCATCTTTGTCGCCATATTTATTACAACGTTTCGGCCTTTCAGTATCTGTCTATATTTCTGAGATGAGTTATTATGTACACTATTTACATTATTCGGACTATTGTCCTCATCTTTGTCGCCATATTTATTACAAGGTTTCGGCCTTTCAGTATCTGTCTATATTTCTGAGATGAGGAATTATGTACACTATTTACATTATTCGGACTATTGTCCTCATCTTTGTCGCCATATTTATTACAACGTTTCGGCCTTTCAGTATCTGTCTATATTTCTGAGATGAATTATTATGTACACTATTTACATTATTCGGACTATTGTCCTCATCTTTGTCGCCATATTTATTACAACGTTTCGGCCTTTCAGTATCTGTCTATATTTCTGAGATGAGTTATTATGTACACTATTTACATTATTCGGACTATTGTCCTCATCTTTGTCGCCATATTTATTACAACGTTTCGGCCTTTCAGTATCTGTCTATATTTCTGAGATGAGTTATTATGTACACTATTTACATTATTCGGACTATTGTCCTCATCTTTGTCGCCATATTTATTACAACGTTTCGGCCTTTCAGTATCTGTCTATATTTCTGAGATGAGGAATTATGTACACTATTTACATTATTCGGACTATTGTCCTCATCTTTGTCGCCATATTTATTACAACGTTTCGGCCCTTCAGTATCTGTCTATATTTCTGAGATGAGGTCTTATGTACACTATTTACATTAATCGGACTATTGTCCTCATCTTTGTTGCCATATTTATCACAACGTTTCGGCCGTTCAGTATCTGTCTATATTTCTGAGATGAGGTATTATGTACACTATTTACATTATTCGGATTATTGTCCTCATCTTTGTTGCCATATTTATCACAACGTTTCGGCCTTTCAGTATCTGTCTATATTTCTGAGATGAGGTATTATGTACACTATTTACATTATTCGGACTATTGTCCTCATCTTTGTCGCCATATTTATTACAAGGTTTCGGCCCTTCAGTATCTGTCTATATTTCTGAGATGAGGTATTATGTACACTATTTACATTATTCGGACTATTGTCCTCATCTTTGTTGCCATATCACAACGTTTCGGCCCTTCAGTATCTGTCTATATTTCTGAGATGTGGTATTATGTACATTATTTACATTATTCGGACTATTGTCCTCATCTTTGTCGCCATATTTATTACAACGTTTCGGCCCTTCAGTATCTGTCTATATTTCTGAGATGAGGTATTATGTACACTATTTACATTATTCGGACTATTGTCCTAATCTTTGTCGCCATATTTATTACAACGTTTCGGGCGTTGTACGCTCCGGACTTTTTCAGGTTGTTGGAATGTCGAACTGAAACCTGTATTTCACTCACTAGTGTAGACTGTTCTAGTTCTACGTGCCATGTTTAAGGACACATGGCACAGTGCATAAAGGCGTTGGTTAGATCCGGTGACCGGACCGAAAGAGTTTGAGTTCAATACCCGGTTAAAGGAGTGGAGAACTTGGAGAGGGGAATTAACAGGAGATAACTGATAACTGACATCCATTAAACATGGAACGTGGAACTAGAACAGTCTACCCCAGTGAGCGAAATAAAGGGTTCAGTTCGTCTTTTCTTTGTTTCTGTGGCTTCAAGTTTCTTCTTCGTCTGTGAGGAGATTGTCCAGCATTCACCGTCATATAGGAAGACTGATATTACGTAAGACTTCACTACTCTTTTCTTTGTTTCTCTTAATTCAAGTCTCTTCATCTGTGAGGAGATTGTCCAGCAATCACTGCCATATAGGAGGACTGATATTACTTAACAGTTCAGTACTCTTTTCTTTGTTTTGAGCGAAATTTTCCTGCTTCTTAATTTTTTGCTTAGCTTTTGGAAGGCATGTTACTATTCCAATGCCTCATCGGTCTGCATTTTCCTTAGTATTACGAACCCTTGCTCATTTGTACTTTACGTACAATAAACCATTGTTATTTGTTACCTGATTTCTTGTGTTATTGTAATCTTTCCACTCGGGATTACTATGTTGTTTATATTGTATAATCCACGATATAACAAATAGGTGTGTTGGTAATAATAGGTGCTGTTGGTAATTTTACTATCAATGTAGGTGCAGTTGAAAATTTTACTATCAATAAACGTGTTGTTGGTAATTTTTTATATAAAGATGCATTACTTTTATTTTTACTATAAAAATGTGTTTATATACTTTCATAGTGTCTTGTCTTTGTTTGGGAGGGTTATTATTGGCCCATAGCAGGGACCCTGACAGGTGCTACCACCCCGGGTCAATGTGGACCTGAGAACAACAGAAATAAAGAAGTGGTTCCACGCTCCTCAAAAGCTCCAATCTCTCGATTAGAGGCCTTGTTGCTGGATGTAGTTTATCGATTGGGAACTGTGCCCTCCCACTCACCGAGCGGGGGGTGTACTGGATTTCAGAGTATTATTAAAAATGACGAATTACATAATTATCAAATATTAAAATCATAATTAATGAATATAAAAATTACTTTATATTTTGTTGAGCATTTTTGTTATCAGATTTCATTTCATAATCGGGCTTCGAGACGAGAAACCATCATTCATGTTGCACCGTCTTGCGAGTAAATGTAAACATAGATAACTCGTGCAATAGCATTGAATGGAACAGACCAGAGCGTTGCAAGATGAACACTCAATAGGAGTAGATAGGTTTGCCTATAGCTCGGTACACACTCCACCCCAGTCTTTTGAACAGGAGTAGAGGTTTATCCTTTGTTTCATTTTTAGGGTTGTTTTTTTTTTTCGGATTTTTCTCTTTCATTTTCCATAGGCTTGGCGGCATTATTGCCTTGCTCGGGATGAACTGACTTTTAAGGAAGGGAGAACAACGAAGTGAAAGTGAAAGTGAAAGTAGAAGAAAGAGAGAGAGTTGGGAGAGAGCAAGAAAGCGGGGAAACAGACAAAGACTGAGAAATAGAAAGGCCTCCATCAGGGGATGAATCAGGCGTCGATGATTACTTCGAAGCTGAAATCTCATTATCCATAGCACAAGACACGGAAATATTTATTAATTGTATTACGGTCTTTTCTTCTCTGACTTTTTCTTTTGTCTTCTGATTTTCCTTCTTTGCTTATTCCAATCCATTTCAGGGGTTTTCCTTCGCTCTATCCACGTGCATCTTTCCTTTTCTTTCTTTCCTTTTTATTACTGTTCCACCATCTCACGCAGCAGTTGCAATTCGCGACACTATCACCCACTCTGCCTCCAGTATATTCTCAACTGCATCCGTTTCGAATTGACCATTTGTCTTTTAATTCTTCGCTCTCTTTCGATTACACGTCTTCCTGTTGCGGCCCCAACAACGACACGATGGCATCTTGTTGTATTAGCCAAGTGCAACGAAATCTTTCGGTAAACAAAGCTCTATCTTCGTGAGAACGCACATGATGCAACCCCCTCGCCATTTTGAGTATATGAGTCAATGTCAATAGCGAGAACTCGTATAACAGCATATTGGACAGAACCAAACAGTGTTGTGAGTTGAGCACTTTTACGGAACGTGGAAGAATGGAACTTTGAGAGAGAGAGAGAGAGAGAAAGAGAGTGAGAGAGAGTGAGTGAGAGAGAGAGTAATTGAAAAAGTGAAAGAGAAAGTGTGAGATAGAGAGTGAGAGAGTGAGTGAGATTGAGATAGTGAGAGTGAAATACTGAGATTGAGAGAGAATGAGTGCGAGTAAGAGAGAGTGAGAGTGAGTGAGAGAGAGAGAGAGTGAGAGTGTAGTGAGAGTGAGATAGTGAGAATGTGAGAGAGAAAGACAGATTGAGAGAGAGAATGAGTGAGAGTAAGAGTGAGTGAAAGTGAAAGAGAGAATGAGTGAGTGAGAGTGAGAGTAAGAGAGTGAGTGGGAGAGAGAGAGTGCGAGAGAGTGTGAGTGAGAGAGAGTGAGAGAGAGAGAGTAATTGAAAAAGTGAAAGAGAATGTGTGAAATAGAGAGTGAGAGAGTGAGTGAGATTGAGATAGTGAGAGTGTGAGTGGGAAATACTGAGATTGAGAGAGAATGACTGAGAGTAAGAGAGAGTGAGAGTGAGTGAGAGAGAGAGAGTGAGAGTGTGAGTGAGAGTGAGATAGTGAGAATGTGAGAGAGAAAGACAGATTGAGAGAGAGAATGAGTGAGAGTAAGAGTGAGTGAAAGTGAGTCGGAGAGAGTGAGTGAGTGAGAGTTGAGAGTGAGAGTAAGAAAGTGAGTCGGAGAGAGAGTGAGAGAGATTGCGAGAGAGTGTGAGTGGGAGAGAATGAGAGAGAGTGAGAGTGAGAAAGAGTATGAGTTAGAGTATGAAAGAGTGTGTGAGTGAGAAAGAGTGAGAGAGTGTGAGACTGAGAGAGAGTGTGAGTTAGAGAGAGAATGAGTGAGAGTAAGAGAGAGTGAGATTGAGAGACAGAGAAAGAAGTCGGGAAAAAGCGAATTGGTTTTCAGAGCAGTATATAAGTGTCGATAATGTTAATGGTAATATTATCCGTTTCCTTGTAAGGAAACATTTCACATTCATTGTCCGAGCAGCCAATGCAATTCGAGTAACGTTTTTTTTTTCAGTCTCTGGAAATCGGGTTGGGATCATGGTGTAGTATCTGTTCTCCTCATCTCTAACGGTTTTGGTAATATTAGCCGTTTCTTTGTTTCTGGAGATCTTATTAGAGATACAAAATGTGATTAAAATAAAAACGAACACTATTAAAGGAAGTAAAAACTGAAAATCAAAACAAATCTACGGTAGTTAACACTACGAAAATAGTAGCCAGAAGAAAAGGAGAGGAAAAAAAAAAGAATGAGCTAACCGGTTATCGCTCCTCACTCGCCTGATCTCGATCGAGGAAAGTTAAATTATTGTGCAAACCGGGGAATACAAGAAAACATTCGATATTCATTAACAGAGCAACCAATGCTACCGTCGATTAAAATTTATAAAATTGTTCTGTTAAAACATGTTTTTAAGAAAATAGATTTCGCAAGTCCAGTAACTGTTATTACGCTTTCCTGTTTTGATGGGGGTTTCCTTCCTAACCTTTTGTTTGAAGTAGTGTAGAATATCAACATTCGTCCTCATTCGAATTCAGAACATTACCATTGATAACTATCTCCTCCAATTTGCAGACCCTATTCATAATACTTGATATCATGCAAAAATAATAAAATCGGTCAATAATTATTTATAATTATTTATACTGAGGCACATGCCTGCCTTTCAAGTAATCCATAACAATATTTTACATTTTGAAATCATATTTATTTTTGGCATATGAATTTCTTGAAGCGGTTTCTAAATCTTTGATAGTTTTTCTGTATGGTTGCTCATATATCTTTAATTCATATATATGTATGTACATATATATATATATATATATATATATATATATATATATATATATATATATATATATGCATGTTTCATTAAAATGTTTCAGCTTAATTGAGTGTGTGCATTATGTGTATGTCTTAGTGTGAAGTAGGGATGTTTTAATTTCCGAATACGGTTAGCACATTGTGGCCTTGTTCGTAGTTAATATTGTTAAGAGTTGGCCTTTTTTTTTATTATTAAAGTTTCCATTATTTTTAGTCTTTTTTTACGGGTGGATGCAGTTATTATATTTCTGTTTTCTACTAGTATGTTTCTAATGGAGTCTGGTAAATTTGTGTGTGAGTTTAAATGCGTTCTAATGCACACACTCAATTAAGCTGAAAAATCGAATCATCCTTGATAATGGCTAAAGGTATAGCCGAAAGTGCTCGGAACTATAAAACATTTGAACAGTTTTTACTCACCCTTTGTCTAGAAAAGAAAGCTCTTGTTCGAACACAAGAATAATTAAATAAACAGCTTAACCGTAGTACGTTGTCTGTCGTTTTTAATGAAACATGAATAAACGAAGGATTGCTGCCTAAATATACAACTATATATATATATATATATATATATATATATATATATATATATATATTAAAAATATTAAAATTAAAAATATTTTTTAAAAATTTAAACACTTAATTCCCTATCTAACGTAAACTGTAAAATTTAAGAAAAAAATTAAATATGTGTAAAGATGGATGCGTGTGGAAATATGTATATGTATATGTAAATATTTGTGTATGTATGTGCGTGTATACCGATGTGTATCAATACATCTGTATGTGGTTATATATGTAATTGTTTATATATACGAATATATGTGTATGTGTATTTAAGTAAATATGTATGTAGTGTGCGTATATTCAAAGTAAATTATTTTATTATTATTTTCAAATCTTACTTCATCTTGATTTGAAATTTAAACTTTAAGAAATATTACTCATCTAAAATAGCTTCAGATTAAATTGATGAATTAGACTCTAACTAAAAAAAGATTTTACCTTAACCGTCATTTACAATATTAAAATATCACTATTAATAACTTTTTATTTTTATTTTTATATTTCTTTATTAATACAATATTCAGTTAATATTAAATCCCTAATTTATTTGTGGAGAAGTTAAATATTTAAATTACTATCAAACGTTAAACTCTGTGTTTTTCTAAATTGCCCAAACATCAAGCTATACCACCCCTCTCCTTCCTTCAAAACCCTACGTCCGTTTCTTATTTCTTATCTCTTTATTTCCCCCTTTTTTCTTTTTTCTTTTTTTGTCCATATCATTTCCGGTGAGTTGACCGATTAAATAGGTCAATATCTGATCCTTACCCCCTCCTTCTCAATATTAAATATTGTAATAAATATAAATTTTAAAACTCTCCCTTCCCTCTCTAATTTCGACCATGTCTCTCACACTATCCCTCACAACCCTCTATGTCACCTTATATAAGCTTAATACTGCTCTTCAAAAGTGTAAATTTTAAATTCATTTTTTCACCCTTGAAACTAAAGTCTGAAGACCAGAGAAAAATAAAATCTCTGGTGAAATAAATTATAACAATGGAACCTTAAATTGATCTGTTTTTTCTTTAAATTAATTAAATTTGTACACGTCAAGTAGAACATGGTACTTCCTCAAATGACCTTAAATATATTGTAACCAGATGCATGCTATCGACACACAAGATGAGAAAATCATAAAAACACCTCATTCGTACCAATAGATCTCCTATGGATTTCCCCAAAATAAAATTAATCATATATTATACAAAATACAATATAACCAGAGTCTGTCTATATTTCTGAGATGAGGTATTATGTACAGTATTTACATTAGTCGGACTATTGTCCTCATCTGTGTCGCCATATTTCTCACAACGTTTTGGCCGTTGTCCTCAAGGACACATGGCACAGTGGATAAAGGCGTTGGTTAGATCCAGTGACAGACCCAAAGAGTGTGAGTTCAATACCCGGTTCAGGCAGTGGAGAACTTTCAGAGGGAAAATTAGCAGGAGATAACTGATAACTGACATCCATCAAACATGACTCGTGGAACTAGAACAGTCTACCCCAGTGATCGAAATAAAGGGTTCAGTTCGATATTCCAACCACCTGAAGAAGGCCGGAGCGTACAACGGTCGAAACGTTGTGACAAATATGGCGACAAAGATGAGGACAATAGTCCGACTAATGTAAATACTGTACAATATAACCAATTTAATTATTCGCAATAACTCCTCCTCGCCAACTTATGTATTACGTAAAACCAAAATTATATATCAATTCAAATACCCCTTGGTAGAATGCATCTCCGACATAAAAGAAACAAATATATATCTTGTCTATACGACAACTACATTATCAAGACGTCTTACTCTCCAAATGTCTGACCATTCGTCAAATGCGAGACAGTTACACCAACATTCCTGTCCACACTCACAGTATAGAAAAATTCTGATTGATAACGTAACCATCCTACACCAACAAAATAACAAATTAAAACTACAGATCCTAGAGGCAATCTTCATTAAAAAAACATTGAAGACGACACTGAATAAAATCAGCTACGAATACTGTAATAATGTTCTGAAATGCCTATAAAAAACCGTTTTCACACTTTAATGTGCGCTTGATCATGACATTCCAACAAATAAGAAAAAAATGCTTAATGAGAGTTATGCTTAAGGGTTTAATGAACGCTTAAGCATAACCACCAGTTGTATCCTTGATGATGATCTTAGAAAGAGATAGAAAGTACCTGGGAGAGAAAAGTGATTATCACTGTTACAGTGCATTTCTTGCCTTATTCAATTCTAATATACGGAAAAATATTCGTGAATATGAAAGGATTATGAGAAAAATGTTTGTAACTTATTCAATCAGATATGCCTAAAAGAGAATTTGCTGCCTAAATACACAAACATATGTTATGTCTGGCCATTGTTTTACAAAATACAACCGTCTGTTGGGGTAGGTAGGTAATCCCTGTTGCAGACGCATGTTAAAGCAAATTTGTGTTTATTCAAAACCCTCAGAGACAACCTTTTTTTATATAATACAAACTGAGAAATAAACTCTCTTTAACTTTACCTATCCCCACCAAAAAAAACTTCCATTCTTAGACGTTCTCGTAGAATACAGTAATAACACGATCATCAATTCATTATATGAAAAGTCCACTAGCAAAAACTGTCGTCACCTTAATTTTAAGAGTGAATGACCACTTAGATATACATTAGCAATTTTTAAGACAATTTACCCGAAGCAAGGCCGGAGTACCATTAGCTAGCAAGGGGTTACAGAGGATTGGGAACAAGAGTAAAGAAGCGTGTTTGAGGAAAGGATACAGAGAAGAACGGGGAACAAGCTCAGGGTGTCAGATGTCTATTGACTTTACACTTGAATATTTGAAGATTATAATCATCGGGGAAGCAAGTAAGAGGAAGAGAGTTCCACAGCCGGGAAGTGCGAGAGAAGAATCTGTTTGAGGAGAAGAGACGGTTACATTTAACCGTTTTGGCAGTGAAAGGGTGGGACCGAGATGCCAGCCTGGTAGCTCGCTTAAATTCATTTAGTCCGGGAACCAGCGAAAGTAGCTCGTCGGAATAGTTGCCGTGAAAATATTTGTAGAAGAGACAGAGGGAGGCCAGGTCACGTCTGTGAGATAGCGATTGTAGACGAGATGCCAGATCAGGACCTATCGTCTTGCATATACGCCTCTGGACTTTGTCAATGACCCCGAGACGTACAGCGGGAGCACCAGACCATATATGACAGCAATTTTCCATGCAAGGACGGATGGTTGATTTATAGATTTGAAGGATGGACTCGGACGAGAAAAAATCTCTGGTACGACACAGAAAACCAACTTTGCTTGTGGTAGATGAAGCTATTGATTCAATGTATTTATTCCACTCATGTCAGTGGACAGCGTGAGACCAAGCAGGCGTAACGAGGTGCTCTCGAGGAGTTGGGAATCAGTCATTCTGATGGTAGACAGGAAGGGTTCTCTGTGGTGGGTAAACGCAGCAGTTTTGTTTTGGAGGTATTAAAATTTCAGTCAACCACAGATTAGAGGTCCTTTTCGAGATCAGCAGCCAGGTTAGTTTTGTCAACGATACCAGATTTACTATTAAGGCGGGAGTAAATAGTGGTGTCGTCCGCGTAGATGCCAACTTGGGACCTGATGACACCGGGAAGGCCATTGATGAAGATCAGGAACAGTGTACGGCCCAAGATAGAGCCTTGGCGAACACTAGCGTTCGTGATAAAGGAACCGGAGGAGAACCCGTTTTGGATGACATTCAATTCACGGTTTAACAAGAATGACTGAATTAAGTCACGTAATCAACTTGTAATACCATATCCATGAAGCTTACGAAGAAGGCCAGCATGCCAAACCCTATCAAATGCTTTAGACATATCTAGAGCCACGACTCGAGCGTCTCTGTTATTGGTATACAAGTTCAGTTATGGTCGTGAGCACGTCAGCGATAGATCGATCAAAGCGGAAACCATATTGCTTGTCGGAGAGCAGATTATGTGAAGGTGCTTAACCACTTGGGCGCTGATTAAAGCCTCAAAGACTTTACCGAAGATTGGTAGAAGTTCATCCTCTCCTCCCCTTAACCTTAAAGAAGTCAATAATGTAAAGTAGACACTAGTTAATAATGGTTTTCCTAACTAGCTCACTGACCACCAGATTACAGTATTTATTTTTAAAGTAACTAATAGCAACACTGAGCATACAGATAAAACAATGACATTAACATCTACAAAAGCCAAATACATGTTAAATGTAAGCAAGATGAATTTTCTCTCAAGAATATCATAATGGAAAACAAAACCCAGTCGATCAGGACAAGAACATTGAATTAATTTTCTATTAGAAAAAACTTAAAGCATTTAAACTTATCATCAAAAATCCAAACTACGAAGAACCAGCATTATTTTCTAGTTCAAATACCTCTTAAGGAACTGTGTTACTGATCAAACAAAACTCATAAATAATTACGTTGGTCATACAACTAAATGCCATAGCTCCATTAGGACTCATTTAAACACACCTCAAAAGCTACCAGACTTCATCCGAAACATACTAGTAGAAAATAAATGCCTAATAACATCATTAAAAATTAAAAATAGTGGAAGCCCTAATAATAAAAAAGAAAAAGACAACACATACTAACATTAACTAAGAATGCATCCACAAAGTACTGACCGTGTTTGCATTCAGTTCAAAATATAAAAAAATGCCCTTGATAATGTCTAAAAGAATAGGCAAAAGCGCTCAGATATGCAGAACTTTTAGACAGTTTTGATAAACTTTGTGTCCAGAAAAGAAAACACTTGTTCGAAACACAAGAAAAAAATAAAATAAAAAGCTTAATCGCAGTAGCTTGTATGTCGTCTTTGACGAAACATATATAAAAGTGGGATTGCTGCATATATATATATATATATATATATATATATATATATATATATATATATATGTATAGTGTGTATTTAGGCAACAATCCTTCATTTATGCATGTTTTCATTAAAAACGACAGACAATGGTACTACGGTTAAGCTGCGATTAAGCTTTTTATTTCATTTTCTTATGTTCGTACAAGTGCTTTCTTTTTTGGAAACAGAGTGTGTAGAAACTGTCCAAATATTCTATAGTTCCGATCGCTTTCGGCTATACTTTTAGACATTATCAAAGATGATTTGATTTTTTCAGTTTAATTGAGTGTTTGCGTTATGTGTCTGCTTTTAGTGTGTTATAGAGATGTTTTATTTTCCGAACACGGTTAACATATTGTGGCCGTGTTCGTAGATAATATTGTTAAGAGTTGACTATTTCTTTTTGATTATTAGGAATTACATTATTTTTTACTTTTTTACAAGTGGATGAAGTTATTAAGTTTGTGTTTTCTACTAGTATGTTTCTAATGGAGTCTGGTAGGTTTATGTGTATGTTTAAATGGGTTCTTGTGGAGATCTGGTCAGATAGGTGTAAGGTAAGTCGTCTGGATAGGCATGTAGTTGTGTGACCGATGTAATTATTTTTTAGTTCGATTTGATCAGAAAGACAGTTCCTTAAGGAGCATTTGAACTCATAGATAACGTTTGTTCGTAGTAAATTTTGAATTCATTCGTTTCCTCTTTATTCTTTTTCTTTTCATCCTTTCTTTTTTTCTTTCTCATTTTCTTTCTATTTTAATTCATACTTTTACTTACTTCTCTTCTTCCTTTTCCTCATTTTCTTTATTCTTTTCTTTTTCTTTCTTTCTTTCCTTCCTACTTTTATTTTTTTTTTCATTTCTCCTTTTTTTTATCCATTAAACTTTAGTTTTCTCCTACTATTTTTTTTCATTCTTTTCATCACCACACCCTTTTTTATGTGTGTGTGTGTGTGTGTGTGTATGTGTGTGTGTGTGTGGAACTGGATACATACCTGTAATTCAGTCTTCACTTCTTCTGCGTCATTTTAGCATTTTCATCTTTCAGCTGAAACTTATCTGCGTGGTTTCTTTTTCGGGGATATGTTAAGAAGGGCCGTTTCTAGGTCAGAGGTGGGGGATATCAAGTGCCTGGCTCTATTTCTCCTCTCCCACTCGGTGTGGATCTATTCCATGACACGCCTATTCTTCATCATGAAGAAAGAAGGAAGAAAAAGAAGGAAAGAAGGAAGAATAAAAGGATGCAGAAAAGAAAGAATGAACTGAAGAAAATAATAGAAGGAAATTTATCAAGAAAAGATGAAGAAAATTATGAAGAAATATAAGAAATGAAAGAGAAGGACTTATGAAATAGCAGAATGAAGAAAAGCATAAATAAAAAAAAAAATAGAATGTCACACAAATGAAAGAAAAAAAAAGTCAGTGACATTGTTAAATCTACTTTTGAAATTAATGTGTTTAAACATGTTTAATGTGTTTAAACATGTTTAATATGGTCAAAGATGCGCTAACCTGTTTAAAGATGTTTAATGTGTTAAACTAACGTGTTTAAAGATGTTTAATGTGCTTAAACTAATGTGTTGAAAGATGCTTTAATGTGTTTAACGATGTTAATGTGTTTAAGCTAATGTGTTTAAAGATGTGTTAATGTGTTTAAAGCTATTTAATGTGTTTAAATTTATATTTGGAAAGATGCTTTAGTGTTTTTAAAGATGCGTAATGTGTTTAAACTAATGTGTTGAAAGATGCGTTGGTGTGGTTAAAGATGTTTAATATGCTTAAACTAATGTGTTGAAAGATGCGTTAATGTGTTTAAAGATGTTAATGTGTTTAAACTAATGTGTTTAAAGATGTGTTAATATGTTTAACGGTGTTTAATGTGTTTAAACTAATGTGTTAAAAGATGAATTAATGTGTTTAAAGCTATTTAATGTGTTCAAAATAATATGTGGAAAGATGCGTTAGTGTGTTTAAAGTTGCGTAATGTGTTTAAACTAAAGTGTTGAAAGATGCGTTTAAAGATGTTTAATCTGTTTAAACTATTGTGTTTAAAGATGTGTTAATGTGTTTAAAGATGTTTATTGTGTTTAAACTAATGTGTTTCAAGTGAAAACGCTACAACTCAAATTCTTACCACTCTGAAAATGTACCTGCGTTCTACAAACGTTGTTTTCTACGTTTGATTGTTTTGTTTTAGTTTTTACGGCTTATCAACCCTTTGTGATTTATTTAAAGCGAAACAAAATTCGTATTGTAAGAATTCGTTCTTTTTTACATTAATAATTTTCTGAGAATAATAATGAATTTTCTAGATACCAGTCCTACTATTTAACCCCTAACTTCGGGAGGGGATTGATTCATACATTCTCCAAGGATATTTGCGCGTAAGTGAATGTAATTGGACAAGACTGGCTTTCGAACTCAGATCTCGGATTTCTCATTCTGATCCGCTACCTATTACAGCACCCGCACATCCTGTTTTATATGAAGACATTTACAATATTCCCCACCCACCCCTAAAAAAATCAAGACCTTCTAGCGTTTATTTTTTACAAGAGTCTGAGTTGACATTCGTGTTATTTGAAACAGTAAAATTAATGTCAACCGACTGAGAAACAGAGATGCTGTTACTGACGAAAACCATGCCTCCCAGCAGAAATCGAACCTGCGCTCCCTTTTTCCATGAGGGAAACTATGAGAGTTCCTTGATGAATTGCAAATTAACAGCAAGAAGCTAATTAGAGAACTAGAAAAGATTATTATAAAAATAGACTTAATATGTTTAATATGTCTATATTATTCAATGAAACATGCTTGAATGAAGATATTCTTCCTATGCACACACGCACACACATATCTCTCTCTCTCTATATATATATATATATATATATGTATATATATATGTGTGTGTGTGTGTGTGTGTGTGTGTGTGTGTGTATAATAAGAAGAATGAATTAGTGTTCAAATGTCGACATAAAAACAAATTCAAATTTCCATAATGTAGGTTTAACTGAATTAGCTACTATATTTCCATAATATCCACTGCCCTCTAACTTCTCAACTGTCGACAGTATAACTAATTCTAATTTATATATTTTATTTGCCCCCCCTAACCTATTTACACTATATCAATTATAAATTATAAAATTTCCCCTCCTCTAAGATCTCCTGAAATCTCTTTCCATTAATCACTTACATCCTTTTATCTGTATATTTTAAATTTATTTTTAAAACCCTTTTTATTCCTCTTTTAATTTTAAGTTAATATATCATTCTACATATAAACTCAAATTAATGTCGAGTTTAATTTTCTAAAACTTCTTCCCTTTAAGATAAATATCTTCCGCCTTCTCCTGCCTCGTGCCTTGTGCCTTTTGTCTGACTGAAATATTGAAATGGATAAATTCTTTTTTTTCCTTTTTCGACTGTTTTTTTTTTTTAATTTTATATTTCTATTTCTGACACGATATCTTCATCTACCGAAATACACTATTCCCCATATGAGGTGATTTGGGATTCTATTGTTTATTAAAAAATATTGCTCTACATTGAGCTCTCTTTGTAGATGACTTTTAATATTTTATATTACTAGGATCCACTTGGATTATATACCAACGGATTTGTTACCTTTACTATATATATATATATATATATATATATATATATATATATATATATATATATATATTATTAAATATAGGTCTCACCCTCGAGTGGAGGTTCCATAAATCTTAGAGTGTATGATTTTAGACCTATCTCCTGGAGACAACATCCAACTACATCACAGCTCGATGGATCCATGCCAGATATTTCTACAATCTTACGTGAACACAGAATGCGCTTTGAAGGACACTCATGTCGAAGAAAACGAGAACTTCCGAGTGATCTACTTCCTCTGGACACCTAGCAATGCTGCAAGACGAATTGGTCGTACAGCAACCACCTAAAATTACCAGCTATGTTATGATACAGAATACCACACTAATGAGATTCAGATCTTGATGCAGAACCGTGATGGTGGGCGTGATAGACTCAGGAATGTACGAGCTGACTCTAAAGAGTAATATATATATATATATATATATATATATATATATATATATATATATATATTCAACATCATCACTTGATAAGACACCAGAGGTGTTGAAACAAAATGGGTATTTTTGTAGTGATTTTATAACATATTTATGTTATAATTTTCAAATAAATAATTATATTTGCTCTACTCTGTATTGAGCACTCTTTTAAGAATTGTTGGTTATTGGAATTCATTCCGTATACATCAAACCTATATATATATATATATATATATATATATATATATATATATATATATATATACGTTTTGCTAAAGACTACAGATAAGGGACTGCGATTAAGCTTTTTTATTTCATTTTTCTTATGTCCGAACAAGAGTTTTCTTTTCTGGACACAGAGTGTGTAGAAACTGTCCAAATGTTCTATAATTCCGACTGCTTTTGGCTATATTTTAGCCATTATCAAGGATGATTTTATTTATTCAGTTTAATTGAGTGTGTGCATTCTGTGCATGTTTTAATGTGTTATAGAGATGTTTTATGTTCCGAGCACAGCACATTGTGGCCGTGTTCGTAGTTAATATTAAGTGTTGGCTTTTTTATTAGTAAAGATTCCATTATTTTTAATCTTTTTTTTTACATGTGGATGAGGTTATTATGTTTGTATTTTTTCTACTAGTATGTTTCGGATAGAGTCTGTTAAGATGGTAGTGTGTGTTTAAATGAGTTCTAATAGAGCGGTGGTGGGATAGGTGTAACGTAAGGCTTCTGGATAGGCATGTAGTAGTGCGACATGTAAAAATAACGTATGAACAATATATATATATATATATATATATATATATGTATGGTTACTATTTTAAGGTTTATGTGCTCTATTTATAACTGTTTATTCAAACCTTGGAATCATATATGCTTTAGCGTGAATTTGGTTGTCTGGTCCTGTTGAGCACTTTTTTGGCTTCAGTTCCTGTACTATGACACCAGATATTTTGCCTTTTTTTCATTTTTACGTCTTCGCTCGATGATTTACTCTCCCCACTGTACGAGTTTGGTTTGCTTGTCAAATTGTATTCGTCCGGTGGTATATAAAGTAATCATCTTATTATTACAAGTTACTGACTACCTGAAAATTGTGTGCAAACACATGGACTTAAAGTAGTGGCCAGTAATTGCCTACCTGGTTATTAAATTAATCTTCAGATGCTCTGTCATTTTTATGGCATAGAGCACCTTTTATGCCAGACGGGTAATTTTACGCAGATTCTATTTAGAGCTGCTTGTTCAAACCTTAGAATTATATATATATATATATATATATATATATATATATATATAGGTTATATAAAAAGAAGAGGTTATAGTGGTTGGTTCCAGCGAGAGAAAAGTGTGTATATTAAAAAGAAGAGAGGTACCGCAAACGTTTTTGGTTGTAATGTGGATTTTTAAAAAAAATATTATGTTTTATTTTCCATAATTTTACTACACTAGACATTCGGATTACAAACACAAAAATACAGAATGTCTCGGATCGAGAATATTTAACATTGAAAAATATAACGGAAAAAAATTAATTATTTTTAATAATATGTGGAAATCTCCACCCTTTACCTGAAGATGTTCGCGAGACGAGAAACACGTGTAGTAAAATTATGGAAAATAAAGCATAATATTTTTTTAAAAAATCCACATTACAACCAAAAACGTTTGCGGTACCGCTCTTCTTTTTAATATATATATATATATATATATATATATATATATATATATATATATATATATATTAAAAAGAAGATATATATATATATAGGATTGGTGTATACGGAATAAATTCCAATAACCAAAAATATTATTCTTAAAAGAGTAAATTATATTTGCTTAAAAGAGTAAATTATATTTGCTCTACTCAATACAGTGTAGAGCAAATATAATTTATTCGAAAATTATAACATAAATATGTTATAAAATCACTACAAAAATAGCCATTTTGTTTCAACACTTCAAGTGTCTTATCAAGTAATGCTGTTGAATGTAGAATAAAGAGTCTTAAAAGGTTCAAATTAACCAAATATACACTGCGTGCCAACTTATTATCGAGATAACTTCTTACACTTTTCTAATAATTTGGCACGCTCAAATCACCATGCTGATAACAAATATGGCGCCAGTTTGTTTACATTGCGCAGATCAGTACGAAAATTTCAGTAATTGCGCAGGTCAGTGTTGACAACATTGTGTGAAATCTTTTTGTGAATTGATTGTACGGTTTTTAAAATATTAGAAACAAAGTTATCTCGATAATAATTTGCCACGCAGTGTATATAAAAATGAATATAGGACAAATTCAATGTTTTCAAATTTAGTTGGGTCCTAAGATGTGAACTCAGGGTGACGTCAAAGATTAACATTTGAGAATATTTCTCCATAATAGTTTTGCAGTGTATGGACATTAGTGATTCATTGTATACAATTTCCTGGTAGAAATAGATTTAGAAAAATAATTAAAAGCCATTTAGTGGCTTTATGTTGCTTTTTTAGAGACTCACTTATCCTGACACGTGCGGAATTAGATTAGACGAAGATTGAAGGACAATCATTAGAAGCCTTTTTTATATTTTCGTTCTCGATATAATCCGCATCTGTCGCGTATCAATGTTTACAGTCGTCGAATGCATGAAACATCAGCAGCTCTTTCGAGTTAAAACTATTTTTAAGAAAAACTTCCTTCACGATCATAGCAAACTCATTCTAAGCAAAAGCATTACTATTTTCATTTCTGCTCCGATTAGCATAAAAGTATCTGACGTGGTCTGTGCACGAATCCCGGCAAAATTAATTTCATAGTTTAAAATTTCTGTCTATATTTCTGAAATGAGGTATTGTAATTATTTACACTGTTCGGACTGTTGTCCTCATCTCAATTGCCATATTCACAACGTTTCGGCCTTTGTACACTCCGGCCTTCTTCTATATCTGTCTATATTTCTGAAATGAGGTATTGTAATTATTTACACTGTTCGGACTGTTGTCTTCATCTTCGTTGCCATATTCACAACGTCCGATACTGGGCCGCGGACCGTTACTGGGCCGCGGACCGTTACTGGGACCGTTAAAAGTATTACTGGGCCGCGGACCGTGAGTGGATCCCAGTTTCAAATAAAATTTAATTAACTTATAATTTACAAAGATAAAAATGACAAAGCATTTAAAATAAATATTAAATTATTAATTTAAACGAAATCAGCTTTTAAGCATTTGCAGTTATATTTTATACTCTTCAAGTAAGACACTCTAGAAGAGAGCCGAGCATTTTTGTTAAAACATTCGCGCACATCTTGCGTTAAAAACTATGTCCGCGCACCAAGTATAAATAAAGAGAAGCATATCACGTAGGCAGTCCGAGTCCGCGTGATAGTGCATGTAGCAGTTAATGTAAGAGTCAAAGTATTAAGAGCAGCCAGTAAAAACTATTCCTGTAACTATTCTCTTGTCCGGTTCACACTCCTTTCTGGTCTTTTGAACAGGAGTAGAGGTCTATCACTTGTTCTCTGTTTAGGGTTTGTTTTCCGGTTTCTTCTAAGGCATTTTATTATCTTTTACTCCCAGTAGTCTCTTGTGTCTTAGTGGCGTTATTGTCTTGCTTGGGGTGAATTGATTAAAAAAATTACTGTCGTAAGAAACTGTTTAAATAAGAAGAAACTAAACAAAAATGTCACAATTTTTTTCAAAATGCCACAATATTTTTTTGGAATATAAATGATTTTCATTGACTCATTATCTGTTTTTTTCTTTTCTCTTTCTTTGTGGACTGCTTGAATATTTTCGTCCAGTCAACCTTCCAAAATTCATTTTTCTCTCTGTAGTACATGTTCTGGCATTTATTTAATCAAGATCAAGTAAGGTTTATGGTCATATCATGAAGTTAAGCAACGTCGATCCTGATTCGTATGGGTGACCGTTTGGGAATCCGGGGTGTTGTAAGCTTGGGTGTGCGGCTGGTGTAATGGATAATGTTTCGGAATTGGTAATCGGAGAGCCAAGTTCCAATTCCTATTGGGTTCGTTATACTCATTTACGCCTAAATACACTTGCGAAAGGCATGAATCCACCTCATCTTTTCCCAGGGTTAATTAGTAAGACATATATCACTAAATCATTATTATCTAAAATGAAATGAAAATTATTCTTACAATCTAAAAATATTGCCTGGTTTAAAATAACATAGAAAGTATTGATAAACCGTAAAAAAGGAGTGAATAAATCAACTACTGATTAGCAACAGAAGCATATCTTTTAGATTTATTTACATTGTCAGGAAAATAATTGGATTCTGCATGTGTCATTTCATATGAACCGCAGAGGAAGGTCATGAAACCAAGTGTGTGGGTCACTTCCTGGCAAGTTCAGCTCCACCAGAAGAAAGAACTTATATCCTTGGTCTGAAGTTATACAGTGCCGTTCGATAAAAGTGACTGATTTTTTTTACTAAAAATATTTTTTGTCTATTGGTTTTGGGGTTAAAATAATTTTAATCTTACTAATATAAAAACCCCTTCCCGACCACCTAGGAAAAAAGTTTATTCACCCTAAGGTATTCTGTTGATAATTATCAATGTGGATATAAATGAGATTCAGGAAAAAAATCTGTGCAAAAAGTGACTCCGACATCGCATTCTAATGATTAAACTGGTAAAAAAAAGATTTTGACAAAATATTGAAAACTATTTTAAAATACACTCAGAACAATATTCTAGAGAATTCTAGAACAGCTTAAATTAAATCTAGATTATTCCAGAATATTCCAGAAAGCCTCATACAGTATAAAAACCCAAGTCACTAACCAGATGAAAGGGTACAAACACGCATCAGAACCACTTAAGGCATCTATTATTGCCCTAACAAAAGCAGGCAAGTCTACGAGAGAAATTGGAGAAATTGCTATAACCTCGCAATCAACCGTCTCTCGAGTGCTTATGGCACATAATGATACCACTCCTGCTCCAAGGAAGGAAACAAGGGGACAAAAGAAAAAGATTGATGCTAGAACTGGCAGGGTAATCAAGAGAGAAGTTGCGAAAAATAGGGCAATAACTAGCCAAGAAATTGCAGCCAGTCTAAGCGAAGAGCAAGGTGTTAGTCTTGCCTCTTCAACAGTCCGTCGGTGGCTGTTAAAACAAGGCTACAAATCTTGTACACGAAGGTTTAAACCACTAATAAGCAAAGCCAGCAAAGCCAAGAGACTTGAATGGGCTCACTATTACAAAAATTTCACTGTAGAAGACTGGAAGAATGTTCTCTTCTCCGATGAAACGAAAGTTGAGCTAAATTCAAAGGATAAGGTGAGTCACATTTATCGAACAGCCCTGTATATGGTTAAATAATGATTTGCTGCCCCAATACACTAAATTCAATATATATATATATATATATATATATATATATATATATATATATATATATATATTATATATATATATATAGTTTTCGAAAAACTAGGTAGTCCGTATGGGTAGACCCAAGGAGGATAAAATCCAGAGAGCTCAATGTAAATCAGAGCTAAAAATTGAAATAAAAATAAAAACAGACCACTTTAAGGTTCGATGTAATAAATTATTTCACCACAGCCCTTTTAAAGGACCGCGGAAAGTCTGATGATCCGCGGTCCTTTAAAAGGGCTGTGGTGAAATAATTTATTACATGGAACCTTAAAGTGGTCTGTTTTTATTTAATATATATATATATATATATATATATATATATATATATATATATATTAGTTTGCCACTCGTAATACGAGGATACCTGTCTACTAGGGCGACTAGCCAATCCCTATTGCAGCCGCTTGCTCAGGCGCATTTGTGTTTATTCAACACCTGCAGAGCCCATCTGTGGTTTATACTGCAACTATGCTGAGCAGTCTTTAGTTAAAGTTTTTGGGAGAGAGCGTGTTATCTAGCGTGATCAACAATTTGAACAAGGCCAGCACGCTCAAGCCCTCGGCCACGATGACTTGTGACTTTGTGCTAGCACAGCAATCAACGGCCTCCAAGGGTCCCGTCTACACAATTTCACTCACAAGGCTTGGGTCAACCCATGATATGGTTTTTAGGCACTTTCCAAATCGACCTCGATGAATTCCGATAGCATCAGGAAGTCTCCTTCCTGACAAATCGACCATGTTATTCAAGCTTCCAGCATGGATACCAAGCAGTACAGCATGCCGTTTCCAGATTTCTACCGGAGTGAATAACATCATGGTGCTTCTTTTCTCACTGAGGTTTCCCAGCTGACATTACAATACTGTGCAGTCAACAAAATAAAAAATAAACAATGTGCAAAATTAAAAACATAAAATGGCGACAATTTACCCATCGCACCCTAAAGAGAATGTCTCATATCGAGAATATTTAACATCGCAAAACACAAAGAAAAAAATTAATTATTTTTAATAATATGTGTAAATCTCCACCCTTTGCCTGATGATGGTCGCGAAACCGAAAACACGTGTAGGAAAATTATGGAAAATAAAGCATAATATTTTTTTTAAAATCCACATTACAACCAAAAACGTTTGCGGTTTCTCTCTTCTTTTTAATATACACACTTTTCTCTCGTTGGAACTACTATAACCTCTTCCTTTTATATATATATATATATATATATATATATATATATATATATATATATATTGAATTTAAGCAGCAGTTCTTCATTTATACATGCTTAATAAAGACGACCGTCAAGGTACTGCGTTTAAGCTTTTTATTTAATTTTTCTGGTGTTGGAACAAGCGTTTTCTTTTCTAGACAAATAGTGTGTAGAAACTGTCCAAATGTTCTGAAATTCCGACCGCTTTCGTCATTATCAAGAATGATTTTATTTTTGCTTTTTAATTGGGTGTATGGGTTGTGTGTATGTTTCTAGAGTTATAGGGATGTTTTATTTTCCGAACACAGTCAGCACGCTGTGGCCGTGTTTGTGGTTAATGTTATTAAGTGTTGTTTTTTTTCTTTTTTATTATTAAGACTTTCATTATTTTTAATCATTTTTACATGTGGATGAGGTTATTATGCTTGTATTTTCTACGGATGGAGTCTGGTATGTTTGTGTGTGTGTTTAAAGGAGTTCTAATAGAGCTGTGGTTGGATAGATGTAAGGTAAGGCGTCTGGATAGGCATGTAGTTGTGTGACCAATGTAATTATTTATGAATTCGGTTCGATCAGTTCATTAAGGTGCATTTGAACTAATAAATAATTTTGAGGGTAAGGTTAACTGTTTTAAATTTTTTGTAGGAAATAATTAGATTTTTTTTTTTTTATTATTCATGTCAATTGGGGTAATGTATTTCTTTATATTTCTAAGTGAAGATTCATCTTGTTTGTAGTTAATGTGCATTTGGTTTTTGTAGAAAATATTTATATAATTTTTGACTATGTTCATTGTTATTGACTTTGGGGAGAAATAGTCTAACTTGGTAGTCGATATGGTGGTTAGGGAAGCCATTGATAACTAATTAACCTTGTCTGTCGTTCTTAATTAAACAGTTTATCCCACTAGATCATTTACGACTGAATAGGGAGTTCGATCCTCACTGGGTGCTCCATACATCTTGGCCTTGTGCTACATCTAACCTACGCTTGGAAGATCATTTAGATCCCTTCTACGTGCTGCAATGGTTAGATAGTTTATGCCCTTAGATCATTTACGACAGAATAGTAAGTTTGATCCTCACTAGGTGCCCCATACATTGTACTACATCTAAGCTACGCTTATAAAATCATTTAGGACACTTCGATGTGGTGCAATAGTTAGCAAGCTAGTCTCGCTAGATCAGTACGACTGAATAGTGAATTCGATCCTCACTAGGTGCCCTATACATTCGCCCTTGTAACACATCTACGCTACGATTAGAAAATAATTTAGGCCACTTAGACTTAGAAAATCTGCATAGCTCAGAAATTGCGCTAATGAAGCAGACTTCTTATATATTTTTGTCACTGTACATTCCTTATAAATTTGTTCGACGCTGTATTATTGACTCCCTAGCAGTTGTCCTATTCTAAACTGAAGTTCAAATACTATAAGATTATTATTCTGTTTTCAGTCAGCTTTGGCGCCACATATAATCGTATATACTTAAATACTTTTACCCGGCTATTTTTAATTACAACTTTCTTTCATGAAAAGCAAAGCAAAAAGCACTCCAGCAAGCGATACTATTTTGATAATATCGTATAATATTTTCATTTGATTTCGCTTCTGTCGTGTAAAGGAATCGTTTTCTACTTGATCTGCACCCTGCCTCGACAAAAGCCACTACAAGCAGGCCGTGCAGGCACGCCAAACGAGTATCGGCAGGTGGCCGACGCCGGTACTAGTGCAAGGTGCGGTCGTGGAGACATGTAACCTTATCCACAGGACGGACGGCCCGCAAAGCGAACGGTCGGTGGCCACAAGCAACAATAACGACGGTACATTGCTCACATATTTTTCTTGCTAAAGACAAGTATCGATTTAGTTGCATTTCAACGGATATCAGTGAATTTCTGGGAAGAGAACAGAGTGGGATGACAGGAGAAAGAAAGGAAAATGAATTCGAGAGACAGAGGAAGAGAGATAGAAAAGGAAGTGAAGAAGAAGATGGAAGAAGACAGGGATAGAGAAAATGAGAAGAAAGAAAAGGTTAGAGAAATGAGGAATAGAGGAAGAAAGAAAGAGTGAAACGGAGCATGAAAGAAGATGAAACAAAGAGAGAGGAGGCGAAATAGAAAAGGAAAAAAAAGGAAGTGAAGAAGAAGATGAAAGAAATAAGAAGAATGAAAGAGAGAAGAGAGAGAGAGAGAGAAAGAGAGAGAGAGAGTGATAGAGTGAGAAGAGAGAAGGAGTAAGGAAAAAGAAAACACCAAAGAAAAATAAATGTATGAAAGTGAGACGTGTGCAGAATTGGAAAAAAAGGAAAAGTAAAGGAATAGAAAGAAAGAAAGAAAGAAAACGGAAGAAAGAAAGGAAAAAAGGAAGCAAGGAAGAAAGAAGAAAAAAGAAAGAGGTAGAAAGAAAGAAAGAAAGAAAACGAAAGAAAGAAAGAAAGGAAAAAATGAAGCAAGGAAGAAAGAAGAAAATAGAAAGAGGTAGAGAGAAAGAAAAAAAGAAAGACAGAAAGCAAGAAAACAAGAAAGAAAGAAAGACAACGGAAGAAAGAAAGAAAGAAAGAAAACGGAAGAAAGAAGGGAAAAAAGGAAGCAAGGAAGAAAGAAAAAAGAAAGAGGTAGAAAGAAAGAAAGGAAATTTGAAAGAAAAATAGAAAGAAAGAGCGTAAGAAAGGAAAGGACAATGAAAAAAGAAGAGAAGTAAGAAAGGAAAGAAAGAAACTATGGAAAGAAAGACAGACGGGAAGCATCGAACAGGAATATAGAAAGAAGGAATATAAGTAAGGAAGGAAGGAAGGAAGGAAGGAAGGGAGGGAGGAAGGAAGGAAGGAAGGAAGGAAGGAAGGAAGGAAGGAAGGGAGGGAGGAAGGAAGGAAGGGAGGAAGGAAGGAAAGAAAAAAGGAAGCAAGGATATACGAGTAAAAAGAACGACGAAAAGAGCAAGTGGGAACGATAAAATGGAAGATAGGAAAGAAATTGGAAGAAAAGATAGAAGAGAAGAGAAAGATAAGAAAAGGAAAGGTTGAGTGTAAATAAATGAGTGGAGAGAGAGAGAGAGAGAGAGAGAGTGAGAGAGAGTGAGAGAGACATGTGGAGAGTGGGGAAAATGAAAGGAAAAAGATTGGAATGAGAAAGAAGGAAAATAAAATGAATTTGACAGAAGGAGTTAAAATATTGAAAAGAAAAAAAAAATAAGTGGAAGGAAAATTAGGTAGAAAGAAAGAAAGAAAGAAAGAAAGAAAGAAAAATAGAAAGAAAAAGGAATAACAAAGAGAAAGAAAAAATCAAGCAAAAAGAAAGAAAAAAAGAAAAATAAAACGAAATTGAAATCGAAGCAAGAAAGAAAAGGAGGATTAAATATGGAAAAAGGAGAAAGACGAAAAAAATAAATGAAATGAAGAGTAAGAAGAGATGAAAGAATTCAAACTGGGAGCGAAAAGGAAGAATGAATGCATAAAAGAAAGAAAATCAAGAGAAGAAAGAAGGAAAACTGGGAATGAAAGTAAAAAGAAAAAAGAACAACGCACGAAACAAAGAAGGAAAGAAAACGAGGAATGAATATGAAAGCCAAAAATAAATAAATAAATAAATAAAGATAAAATAACAAATGAAAGATGACTTGCAGTCCCACATTTATATGCCAAAATATGTAGGGTTTTTGCTAGAATGTAATATGTACACCTTGAATATATTGCATTTTGAATACATTTATTACTTTATGGTCGATTTTTTTTCTTGTACATGTATTTCATTCATTGTGTGCTGCATGGATTTATTGCCTTTTGTACGTATTTATTACATTGTCTTATGTATGCTTTTACTTATATAAAAGCATATATAAGACAATGTAATAAATACGTACAAAAGGCAATAAATCCATGCAGCACACAATGAATGAAATAAACTTCCATTTATTACATTAATTATGGTCAATAGGTTTATCAACAGTAAAAGCTAAATATAAATTTGTAATAAATGGCAGTTAAAGTATTTATTCTCGCTATCACGATTGCGGAATAGGGCGAGTGCTTTATATTTTCCTTTTAAAATCTTTCATTTTTCATTCTTTATTTTTCCTTACTTTAAAATTGTTTCCTTCCTTCTTCTTTCATAAATCTCCTCCTTCCTACCTTTCTTACTCATTTTCTCACCTATCGTACTTCTTCTGAGGTATAAATTTTGTTTATTGTTTTAGGTCCGTTAACCAACCTCACCTATCCAGTACTATCTATAAACCTTCTAATTCGCCAACTCATTTTTTTCTTGTTATCGTATTACAAGGTGTCGAAGTTAATATTTTTTTGCACAAAATAAATTCCTGAAAATTTCTCCAATGGACGAAGGTTTTTTTTTTAAATTTTATTTTACTAAATTTTATATTTATTTTCATTTTTTTCTCCAAAGTCAAATAGGTGACGGGGTCGTCCTTAAGGCTAGAACATCCTTGACGCCAGGATGTAGTCTCTCTATCGAAGTAATCGATAGGCCGGGATATCTGAGTTGGTCAGGCGTTTAGAGAAATGAATAATTTGGTGGTCAGTTAGTCAGTGGTCCATTGGTCAGGAACTACACACGAACTGAATGGACAACACAACGTTTTGAAAACTGCATATTTTATATTGTTGGACGTGTGCCCATTTTAGTTTTCAATATCAATCGCGACATTAGTTTGGTATTTGAAAATCGCGAGTAAACATTCTAAATTCGAATATTTAAAGACTTATTTTGAAAATTCTATTTAAACAAATTATATTAGCGAGTATCTAATTAAGTTTATTTTAACGTTTCATTCACCTAGTCACCCTTGCACAAAAAGTTAAAGTCGGTGTGAATTCTGCTGAATGGTGAACTCACGATAAATAACTTGAAAATACAATAAGATAAAATTCTTTAAGGGAACACGACTTTAATAGTAGACGCTTGCACCAGTTGAGCAACCGAAGCCTATCGCTAGATATTACTAATATCTCTAGCTGTCTTCAAAATATTCTTAATATATCTTTTTAATTTTCGTGAATAATGTTTCTTAACTTAAATATATCTCCTACAATATGAGTCAAGGCGATACAGACAGCAGGGGGGGTGAGTATTTTACAGAAGAATAAAACTGATTTCTAAAAATAATTTTTTTGTTTTTTAATCTGAGATTTTTATTACTTCAAACCATATTTTTAGTGGATACCCATGTTTAAAATAGACTCTCACTTTTTAAATTAATTTTAAACAGTGTTTATTACGTCTGTCTGACCTCACACTAGAGATAAAGAAACTGAGCAGATATAGATTTCGAGAATAACTGAACGAAGAAGTGTGCTTCACTTAAAAAGGGTTAATAGTTAGGTTGTAACGCCTGCTGTGACCGAGCGGTCTAAAGCACGCCCTATGATACGGCGGTTTCTCCTACAAAGGTTGACGCCGGCTCGCACACTATCACATTTTTCTCAAAGTTTTCCCGAGTGTGTCGATAGACGTAATACACACTGTTTAAAATAGAGGAAAAAAAACGAGGTTTCTATTTCAAACACGGGTATCCAGTAAAAATAATTTTTGTAATAACAGAAAAGAATAAACGTGTTAGAAATAGGCTGTCAGATTTTATAATGCAAGTCAATAATTACGCAATTAAATTCTCCTTCATCTGATCTTCGTATAATATTCAGGATAATCTTTTTAGATTTACAGAATATTTTATGATTTTCAACTCATTAAATCTATCCCTTAGCACAGGGGTGGGCAAACGTTTTAGTACAAGGGCCGCATTCTAAAAATTTATAGTTTTACTGGGCCGCATAGTATATATAAAGTAAAATAATTGATATTTAAAATTGGCAAAATAAAGGGCTTTTAAAGGAAAAAATATAGTTTTAAGAAATAACATTTTAAAGCGGGCCGCACGAAATCGTTTGGCGGGCCGCATGTGGCCCGCGGGCCGTAGTTTGCCCACCCCTGCCTTAGCATCTGTCTATACTTCTGAGATGAGATCAGAGTTCATCTTGCAGATTTACAAACCAACCATTCGTCCGTGCACTGAATACTGCTGACATACTTGGTCTGCTGTTTCTGCTATTCGTCTCGAGTTTCTTGACAAAATCCAAAGAAGGATCTGCAATATAATAGATCCTGACTTGGCATCTCGACGTCGGTCACTTTCTCACCGACGTGACGTGGCTTCCCTCTGCCTTTTCTATAAATATTTTAATGGAAACTACTCTGACGAGATTTTTGTTCTGGTGTTCAGACGACATGAATTTGAGCGTGCTGCTAGATTGGCATCTAGGTCCCACGCTATTACTGTTGAAATAGCCAAATGCAACCGCCACTTCTACTCGCACTTCCAGCCTGTGGAACTCCCTTCCGTTTACTTGTTTCCCTAATAAATACAAAAATTTATTTCGCACTTTTCGCCTGTGGAACTCCATTCCGGCTCCACGCGTTCCAGCCAAGTTTTATCTGCAAAAAATGTAAATACAATGTCAATCGCTATCTACTGCCCACCTGATTACTCTTTCTACTCACCAATAATGGTTCTGTTCCTAATTCTTCTACACACGGTAACTCCCTTATGTCTGCGAGGCTTTACTGCCTTGCATGGGATGATTTAAAAAACATAGATCATTGTTTACCCTTTCGTAATTCCTAACGTTGTGTTTCTATAAATAATTTGACTTTTTGAGTTTTTATCTTTCTTTGGACGCATAACAATCTTTATATATTTGCCATTAAAAATAGATATAAATTAACTACATTATATATATATATATATAGTTTTAAGAAATAATATATATATACATATATATATATATATATATATATATATATATATATATATATATATATATATATATACTTGCCGTCGCGCGACGAACTATCTTTCGCTTTAAACTAACGAGACAGTGACCGCCACAATCAGCTTTGGAATATATACCGCACCCTACCCCGGCATAACCTTTCCGAAGCTGACTGATCTGTAGATAAGAAGTAACTGTTCGACCACCTAACCAAAATGGCCGCCACAGCCGATCCCATAGTTATTAATGTTGCAAAGGACCATACTTATAAATACGCGCAAACCACAAGATAGCTTATTCCTAAATTTTCGCTTGAGGATAAAGTGGGACTCGACACCTTAATTCAACTTAATTTCAATAATTATATTGACGGTTTCGGCTCTCGTTTTTGGAACATGAGAACTCTTATGTAGCGAAGGAATCATATTTTTTTTTTAAATATTATAATATAAGCTCTACTTCTGTATGGAGCACTGTTTTTTTTTTTTAAATAAAAACAAAAATACTAAAGAACACCGGATTATTTACCTAACGTGTTCTTATATATATATATATATATATATATAGGAATAAAGTGACGTTAGCGACACTGGAGCTTGAACCCAGATCCCCAGAGAGCAAACACAGGTGATCCCATTTTGAATAAGTAGATCACGTGATGGTAAATGAAATGTATATATGGGAATTAGCGTGGCGTCTAAGTGATCACTCTCCAAATTATGTGTTCGAGTGACTGCATGGGATGTATGAATGTTTTACATTTTTAATGTCTCGCATTGATTTCGACCAGTTAACTGATGTTTCTCCCACATTTAGAGTTGTGGGGTGTTTTATTACTAACACTATTTGGTTTAGTGTCTTGTATATAGCATTTTGTAAGTATATTGTAAATACTAATTGGAGTTAGATTTATAAATTGTTATTTTTTATCCCCCCCACCAGACAATGAATTGTGAATATGGGGACTAGTTTAGGACTTCATAGAGTTTCCGAGGCATTATGGTGGATGAGGTAAGAATAGTAAGTAAGAATGCGTTTCTTTTTTTTGTGCGGAAGGAATAATGTTTGTATATTTGGGTCAGTGTTTGTGGCTAGCTAATTGTAACGTTAAGACAGAAGAAGAACGTCCTTTTCTCCATTCCTCTTTTTGGTCTTGTGCAACATTCGTACTTTGTGTACAATAAATATTGTCATCCTTCAGATTACCTCGGAAGTGTGCTGGTCAGTTTGACCAGAACACTTCCGGGCAGAGAAATCCCTAGACGAGGCTATGCCGAAGGACAGAGTCTCATCTCAGGAGACAGCTACCCGACTCTGTTTTTATGGGATCTACGGGAAATATCTGACTACGGTTCGGGTACATCACTCTAAAATTGGCCTTGTGCCGCATTTGGCCACGTGGGGCGGTTAGGGAATATCTTACTCTCCGAATTACTTCGGAGGTGTGCTGGTCGAACTCTCTGCCTCTGGTCATTCTAGCTTATGTAACAGCGTTTACCCCTAGCGAAGGATCGTTAATTAATTTGAAACTTTTAAAACCATTTATTCTACATTCAACATCATCACTTGATAAGACACCAGAGGTGTTGAAACAAAATGGCTATTTTTGTAGTGATTTTATAACATATTTATGTTATAATATTTAAATAAATAATTATATCTGCTCTACTCTGTATTGAGCACTCTTTTAAGAATAATAATTGTTGGTTATTGGAATTTATTCCGTATATACCAATCCTATACTTGTATATATATATATATATATATATATATATATATATATATATATATATATATATATATATATATATATATATATATTAATGTTCATCCAGTACAACACTCTCAAGGTAGGGGGTTACTGTATGGTGGAGTAGTATTAACGTAAGAAAGGGAAAAAAACCTTAGGAGGGTCGTTTGTGGATCTTCAGGTACACTATGTACACCTATGTACCTATGTATTCGCTCTTCTAAAAAAAGTATGGCGTGTTCTGTGCTACCTTACACCGCCATAAACAAATCATATGTGCCGGTAGTCTGCCTGTTCGGTTCTCAAGAACTGAGTTCCTCTACCCTCATATGTCTAAAAAGACGGCAAAGTCCAGTATTATATATATACATATACATATATATATATATATGAATCTGCCTATGTATTTGTTTGTGCGCAGGCGCAATAATGGATGGGTTGACGACCCTTCTGGAATTGGAGGTGATGTCAGAATAGGTATCTAGTCTGATTGATCGCCTGGCTGGTCAGTTGGTCACTCTGTCTCCGTCTTTCATTTCTTGTTTCTCTGATTGATTGGACGGACGGACGGACAAGCGGGCGGTCAGTTGACTTGTTGGCAAGAGTCCTTTACGCTGTCACCCCACCCACATTTGATCCCCACCCACCACTTATCGAAGCTTCTAATTTTTACATGTTGTATGGTTCTTCATCGGTACACAAATGCTCATTCTTCTTCAACACCACTAACCAAAGAATCAACATTCTTTTTTACTTTGCCTGGGCAGTAATTACATAGATTGTTGCCTGGACATATTTCATCAAAGATATTTTACTTGCGCAAATTTTAATTAGTAATGGTGGCAAGGTAATAGATACTGGTGATAAGACTGTCTTCTTAAGGGACTGGAATTATTCATTTTCTTAGAATTTGGCTCAGGTACATGTTTCATTAAGTGTCTTTTCTTCACGTTCAGCATATTAAATTTTCTTAATCTCTACATACGTATATTTGAGTATGTGCGGGTGATGCACTAGATAGAAACTCGGAATGAGAAATTGGAGAACCGATTTCGAATTTCATGCATTCACTTATAGGAAAATACTCATGGGGAAGGCATAAATCAATTTCCTCCCCACATCTATGGGTTAAATAGTATTTCTAAATAGAAAAGGCATTGTTATTCTCAAAAAATATGAATATAATAATCACTCGCAAAAACGAATTTTTCTCGTAATCCAAAATATATTTGGGCTTTTGTTATATACCGTATCTATGAACACTAATTGTTAAGTCCCAATCCTCATAAATACGTTGGGCACTATTGTAAGTGGGGGTAATACGCTAAGTAGTGCACCACTAGCAGTGGTTTGCCTACTTCATGGCGCTGGCGAGTATTGTATTTTGTTGATTTTATAAAGATTACCATTTCATTTCTAACCTCCGTTATGTCTCCTTGAGTAACCCTTTCTAGGTTACAACAGCTTTGAATGACCCAAAACGTGTTGATTAGCCGTAAAATCAAACCAATATATCCCTCAAAGTAACATACATTTGATTATTATATTATGTTAGCATTATTATTATGATTGAAGATACTATTAAATGATACTATTCTTCTTATTAAAGATACTATTAATGATACCCTTATTATTATTATTATTATTATTATAATTACTAAATATACTATTAAATGATACTATTATTCTTCTTATTAAAGATACTATTAATGATACTCTTATTATTATTATTATTATTATTATTACTAAATATACTATTAAATGATACTATTATTATTATAATTAAAGATACTATTAAATGATAATATTATTGTTATTATTATTATTATTAAAGATACTATTAAATGATACTATTATTATTATTAAAGATACTATTAAATGATACTATTATTATTAAATATACTATTAAATGATATTATTATTATTATTAAAGATACTATTAAATGATACTACTATTATTATTATAAAAGATACTATTAAATGATACTATTATTATTATAATTAAAGATACTATTAAATGATAATATTATTGTTATTATTATTATTATTAAAGATACTATTAAATGATACTATTATTATTATTATTAAAGATACTATTAAATGATATTATTATTATTATTAGTAGTAGTATTATTATTAAAGATACTATTAAATGATACTATTATTATTATTATTAAAGATACTATTCCTTATTTTTATTATTAAATGAAAGATTAGTACATAAGCAAAGTGATGTTGATCCTAATGTACCTTTCATGGTACACAACCCGGTAAGAATATACCATGCATATAAATCACAACCAAATAGGTGAGATATGTTGACAGATTTCGACAGAGACAAATCGATTAACCTAGTCAGTTCAGACGGTCTCAGTTTGAGTATGTTTGCAAATATTTAGATGTTACACCCAAATCACCTTTAAAAATTAAGAAAAAACAAAAGCAATGCTTTTGATATCCGTCTATGATGCTTTTTCACTACTCATGCGCAGAGCGACTGTTCTTAAGGGGAGATAACTCAATTGATTAAAGGTCACATAACCGACAAACAAATCTGTAGAACTAAACGAGATATTTTCTGTACCCCGTTCACCAAGACAAAATATGAACATGTTAAAACCTCTGTAAGTATACAGAATGAGCTTATCTCCCTTTGGTGTAGATAAGTCAAATAGGTCACATGACAGCCGCTTAATGACGTCATTCCATACAGAAACGAAAGCAGCAGTCAAATTCAGTTCGTTTTACAGCAGCAAAAGCGAAACTTTGCTTTCTTTAGCCCTAGCACCCCCACCCCATGGCCAGAGAAGAGGCTAACTCTGCCTCGAAGCAGAACACAAGTCCATAGCGCCGTTTCCCTTTGGGAATATCTTAACCAGGTATAGAAAGAAGCTTGCAGTCTTCAATATAGGAAAACCAAATACTCGCTGTTTCATGTTCGTGGAATATGACGTCTGCTGGGACATAGTTGAATCCGGACCGTTTGAATCTGGAGTCCTAAACCCGGCTTCTCCAGACACTAGAGTGTCTCTGTATTATATGGAAGATGCGTCCTTTTTGTTTTTCTTACACTTTTCTGTGTAGATATATTTGATATATTATTTTCTGCGTGGGACATGGCTTTTTACTATGTGTATACCATGTGTATATATAGTTTTGTGTATGTCTTAGTAATATAAAAGTATCTCTAAGAACAAAGTATGTTTGTTATTCGTTTTCTTTTCAGCCATTCTGTTTCGTCCATGAACGACGGTGTTATTATATTAGGGATGTAATAAAAACTATAACGGGGAAGATAAACATGGAAGACTTAATCTTTCTATCATAGCTGTCTCCCGTTACACCTCCAATCATATAAAACCAGAAACCGAACAAGGTTTACCATCAGAACATATATTACTAGAATAAAATGTTTAAAACTATATTTCTCATTAATATATATTATTGTAATATGACAAAGAACAAAACTGTCAATGTATAATAGTAATAATTTCTTGTTTTAGACAGAATCAATGCCGGTGGCATATTCGGGAGGGATATTAAAATAAACCATAAGCTACACTGGGAGAAAACTGTCGGCTTATTGAATGAATTCAGTAAATATACAAAAAAAAAAAAAAAATAGAAAAGGGCGTGAGACAAGGGTGTGTCTTCTCACCAGACTTCACAACATATATATTGGAGAATTTGAAGTCCTACCAGGATTTATTATTGGCGAGACAATCTTAACAAAGATATGCAAATAACACTGAGTTGCTAGCAGACACAGAAAGGAAACTACAAGAACTCTTACATAAAGTAGTGACGAAAAGCGCGAAGGAAGGATTAAATATCAATTGAAAGAAGACAGAATGCATGTTTCTTATCAAATGGAACGGCACAACATGCAAATTACAAATTGGAGATACTGAAATCAAACAAGTACAGAGTCTTAAGTATCTGAGAAGTTCTTTAAAAGAAGAGGAAATGGGTGACACGAAAATCCAAAGGCGTATGGGATAGCCAAATATTATTCTCAAAAGCTAAACAAAGTATTAAGAAGCAGAAATAATCTCTAGAAAGAATACTGAACTGTTATGTAATACCAGTCCTCCTATATGGCAATGAATGCTGGACAATCTCCCCATAGACAAAGAAGTGACTTGAAGCAACAGAAACAAAGAAAATAGTACTGAACTGTTATGTAATACCAGTCCTCCTATATGGCAATGAATGCTGGACAATCTCCCCATAGACAAAGAAGTGACTTGAAGCAACAGAAACAAAGAAAATAGTACTGAACTGTTATGTAATACCAGTCCTCCTATATGGCAATGAATGCTGGACAATCTCCCCATAGACAAAGAAGTGACTTGAAGCAACAGAAACAAAGAAAATAGTACTGAACTGTTATGTAATATCAGCCCTCCTATATGGCAATGAATGCTGGACAATCTCCCCATAGACAAAGAAGTGACTTGAAGCAACAGAAACAAAGAAAATAGTACTGAACTGTTATGTAATATCAGTCCTCCTATCTAGCAGAGAATGCTGGACAATCTCCTTACAGAGGAAGAAGGGAGTTGAAGCAACAGAATCAAAGAAAATATTACTGACCTTTTATGTAATATCAATCCTCCTATCTGGAAGTGAATGCTTCACAGATGAAGAAGGGATCTGAAGCAACAGAAACAAAAAAAAGTGTACAGAATGTTAATGTAATATCTAACTTCGTATGTGGCAGTGAATGCTGGACAATTTCCTCACAGATGAAGAAGAGACTTGAAGTAACAGAAACAAAGATAAGTGTACTGTTATGTAATGTCAATCCTCCTATGCGGCAGTGAATGAAACGAAAGAGTCATTTATACTTAACATCAGAAAGTGACAGTTGAAACTTCTAGGCCACATGAAGCGAAAAGAGGTCTTGGCGAACTTGACACTCGCAACACAGATTTAAGGCCAGAAGGAAAGAAAGGAGCTGTGCACAATCTATTTAACGAGCTTAAGTAAATAGATAGTAGAACAGGGTTTAGGAGAGATGACGTAAAGGCAACATTTACTAGGAGTTACAATGGCCAAGAAATTGCGGGGAGCCATGATCGCTAACCTAACGATCAATATGTAGTAGTTTTGCAGATTTATTGTCCTGCTAACAAATACTGAATGTCGGAAGACAACTGTTTAATGGGCGCGGGGAGGTGGAATAACGAGACCAAAAATCGCACCCCCTCCCCGTAACCATCGGTTGCGCTGGCACCGGTAATACTACCGATTCTCTCTGCTGCTTTAGTTCAATGAGGGAGTTTCAACCGCGGGCAACTCTTCCCCAAGACTGGACACCACAATATTTTTTTCAGTTGAGCTCTGTCTGCAGATCCGTCCTGAGTATGACGATAAACTACATCCGCGTCCAGGGTGAGACGATAAACTAAATCCGCCCTCCAGGGTAAGATGATAAACTACGTCCAACAGCAAGGCCTCTGATCAGGAGGCTTTTTAAGAGCGTGGAACCATCTCTTAATTGCTGGTGTTCCCAGGTCCACCCTGACCCGCAGTGGTAACACCTGTTAGGGTCCCAGCTATGGGCAAATAGTTAACCCCTAAACTGGGGTCAAAAAGCATTTTAAAAGTGCAAAAATAGGTTTTAATACCAGAAATACTTTGTAAAAAAAAATTATTATTTTTGAAGAAAAAAACTATTATCAGCAATACATTTTTGAAAATAATATTACAAGCCATACAATTTTGAGGAAAAGGATATTTCCAGAAATAGATTTTTGACAAAACAAAAATATTACCATGAAAAAAAAAGTTGTCGGCATTAAATGACCCATTGAAGTTGATATGCCGTAAAACAAACCAAACCAAAGCAAACCGTCTGCAGATTAAGACACATTGAAGCTCCGCTCTGTCCGAAAACAGAGACTCAACAGAGAGATGATTATTAGAAACATTATTCCAGAAGTGCTTGTCGATTTGGGGGGCTTTTTTATGCACAGATTCCGTTTTACAACCGTTGCTGCACCTGGAAGGTGAAGTTTTTTCTTCCGGTTGTTTTGTTGTTCTTTTTATGTGGGAGTGCTGACACAATGCTACAATAATAACAATTTGCCCTGTTTTAGTCATAATGAAGGCTGGGTTGACACAGTCGGAGATACATTGCGAGAACGACAACAAAGACAAGGAAAGTAACGCATTCTGAAATTATTATAAAGAAGGGCATTTATTCTTAGAATTTCAAACAGAAAGCGGGTTCGATGTTGCAACAAGTGAAGCATTGTGGTAAACATGACAAGAAAAAAAATCCGATGCCAAAATCAAAACTTTGTGGCACTAATGTTATGCTATATAAATTCTGTACCGAATATCCTGGTGGGGTAGACAGATTTTTAGCTGACCTTAACCAGTTAGGAATGTCGTCGAGTGGCAAACGCACAGTGTATCATTGTACACGAGTGGAAACAGTGAAGAACCATCATAGCCGGGTGTCTATCGGGTGTTTTTTTCTTTTTCAAGTTTGAAGGATAGGGCAGACAAGGCGACTTCGGAGTTACACCTCGTTACTTATGAACGCCTTCAATCAGAGAGTGCCTTAGCGGACTGGGATACTTTACATGAAGGCATATGGAAGGGCGGCCAAATTGTAAGGTTTTACATTGATTTTAACAAAACCTGTCACTGTTCTACACGGTGAACGTTCCTGGTCTAGTCTTGGGCGCCATGAGAAGATATATAGGCCTTTGGATATGCAAATTGGTCTATTTCAATAATAATAATAATAATAATAATAATAATAATAATAATAATGTTAAATTTAGTTTGGCTACAGTAAATAAACAGGTGAGGTAGACAGATTTTACCTGAGCTTAACTCGTCCTCGAGTGGCAAACGCACAGTGTATCATTGTTCACGAGTGGAAAGAGTGAAGAACCATCATAGCCGGGTGTCTATCGGGTGTGTTTCTTCTTTTTCAAGTTTGAAGGATAGGGCAGACAAGGCGACTTAGGAGTTACACTTCGTTACTTATGTCTGATGAAAGAAATTCGAAAAGGAATAATAATAATAATAATAATAATAATAATAATAATAATAATAATAATAATAATAATAATATGGAACTACACAATACAGATAGAGTGAACAATCAAAGCTAATCGCCCAGACATTGTTATTAGAGACCGCAAACAAAACAAAAAAAATGCCTCCTTATTGACATGGAAGTCCCTGCAGACTGCAATGTATCTTTGACGATCTTCAAAAAGCTATCAAAATACAAGGACCTTGAAATCGAAATCTCAAAATATGGCACATGAGAACATCAACAAAACCTGTTGTAGTTGGAGCCCTCCGATTGATTGGGAAAGATTCCAATCGACTCATTGAAGGGATTCCTGGTAGCCCATGTCTTAAAGAAATAAAAAAAACATGTTCTCATGAGTACGACCCACACATTACGAACTTACGAAGGCTTTTATCTAATGTGAAAAACGTGTTGTTTTTTTTGTAATTGCTCAGCGGAAAATGTCACCATTTCTGATCTTAGGAAAGAAATGAGTACACACCAGAAATCAAAGGAAATATAAAATAATAATAATAATAATAATAATAATAATAATAATGATAATGATAATAATAATAATAATGATAATAATGATAATAATAATAATGATAATAATAATGATAATAATAATAATAATGATAATAATGATAATAATAATGATAATAATAATAATAATAATGATAATAATAATAATAATAATGATAATACTGATAATAATAATGATAATAATAATAATAATAATGATAATAATAATAATAATAATAATGATAATAATGATAATAATAATGATAATAATAATAATAATGATAATAATAATGATAATAATAATAATTATAATAATAATAATAATGATAATAATGATAATAATAATAATAATAATGATAATAATAATAATAATGATAATAATAATAATGATGATAATAATGATAATAATGATAATAATAATAATAATAATAATGATAATAATGATAATAATAATGAAAATAATAATAATGATAATAATAATGATAATAATGATAATAATAATAATAATGATGATAGTAATGATAATAATGATAATAATAATGATAATAATAATAATGATAATAATGATAATAATAATAATAATGATAATAATAATAATAATAATAATGATAATAATGATAATAATAATAATAATGATAATAATTATAATAATAATGATAATAATAATAATGATAATAATAATGATAATAATGATAATAATAATTATGATGATAATAATGATAATAATGATAATAATAATGATAATAATAATAATGATAATAATAATGATAATAATAATAATAATGATAATAATAATGATAATAATGATAATGATAATAATGATAATAATAATGACAATAATAATAATTATAATAATAATGATAATAATGATAATAATAAAAAAGAAAATGATTGACGTAACTCTTCCAATATTTTTCAACAGTTAAGAGAAGAGCGCGTTTTATGAACGGATAAAAAAAGAAGAAGGAAAAAACAGCCTGTTTGACAAAATGTCGGACAATATTTAGCAACGATAGCAACCCGGACATTTAGCAGGAAAAAATGATTAAAAACGAGAACATATTTTTGGGATAAAACTTTTAACTTAAGAACGGCACACGCACACGCACACACACACGCGCGCGCGCGCGCACACACACACACACACACACACACACACACACACACACACACACACAGCAAAGCGTTAAGTGAATTTGAAACCAAACTTGAAATGCTACAATAATTTGAGAAACATTGGTGGCTTTCAAATATATTTTGAGAGCATACAATGAAAAACATTGAAAGGAAATAATTTAACTTATATGGAAGTAGTTAATTGAAAGAAACGACATTGATTCCATCGACATTAATTGAATTTGTTTGATAAATGATAAAAATGTCGTTTTCAAAAATGATTTCCGGAAATCAATACAACTTCCTTAAAAGGAAGTTCAGATTTGCTAGCAGGGGACAATGGTACGATCAAAGGTTTCAATTTCAACGTAAAGATCAAAGAATTCAGGGCAAATCGCGGCTTCAGTCGGGTTTCATTTCATTGCTACTTGATGTTATTGATTGTCTTGACGAGGGCCGTGAAGATTAAAGCAAATCTGAAAAGCCCTTTCACAAACCGTATTTTATTTTTCTGGCTTGTAGTTTAGATTCTTGCAGTTGGTGTTCAAATCCAGACAA
>OZ038518.1:67368563-67453563 GCA_964036315.1 Acanthosepion esculentum | reverse complement strand
TAATCAACTAACTAAAAAAAGTGCTCAATACAGAAGTAGAGACGACCTAGTCAAACCTAGAGAGCCAGACAAACCCTGTCTGACTCTCTAGGTTTGACTATATATATATATATATATATATATATATATATATATATATATATATATATATATATATTTATATATGTAACGTAAATCATTCAAACGAAAAACAAATACTGAAGCTAATTATATGACGAGAATCACTCTCACAAACAATATTTAATAATAAATTATAACCAACTTCGAATCTGTTAATGAATGGTGTGATCCTTATTCATAAATTCCGGGTTTATCTGGTCTTATTTTTTTGTACGAGCCGGCTTTCAGTCGTTCCGAACGACCATCCTCAGGTAGACATATTTGTGTGTTTTTGTTAAATTCCGATAGTAATGCGACATCGAAAGATATTGCGGTCCGAAAGAGTGCTTTTTTAGTAATGGGATATTGTTAAATGTAAGAATAATTTTGGAGCGCTGCAGACACAACGCTGAGGTTGAATTTTTTAAATTTGAAAAATGTGCGTTGGAATATGTGGAAAACGGTTAATTTCTGCTATCCTTTACATTAGACAGATTAAACCTAAATTGGGATATTTTGCAGAATCCATTTGTTGAAACTTGACTAATGCATGGAATAATAATGCAACACAAAATGTACTTAGAACAAAATGTATTGAAACAAGAAAGTGTACACAATATTTACATATAGTCTTTTGTAGATTCCTGGGAAGACCGTTCCTGGAGAATGTGTTGACTAAGTCGCAGTCGGGCAGAGTCTCTAGTTGAATCTCTTGATTCGCCTCCCCTGTCTTCCCGGTACCAACCATATTTATATCGTCGGTACTCCACTATGCAAATTAGGTGGATCCTACCACAACACCATTATAGAATAGTTTTAATAATGTTAAAATAAAATGTTAATTCTCACTTATTTATCATCGATTCGCATATTAAACTGTTTCATTTAAGGCTGAGTAGATTATCTCTTCCCCGATCAAACTTTAACAGATCAATAGGGAAATAATTGGCTTGTTAATGAAAATTCTCTCCAAGCTAGTGTCATTTTATCATCACTGTTCAGACCCTGATTTTTCCCTCGTCACAATGAACCGTCGCAATATTGGTGGGGCTCCATGCTTCGGACATCTTTTGGGCCTCGAGTTCTGGAACTCATATAGACAATCCATTATTTGCCTAATTCTTATCGCTCCTTCTTATCTTTACAAAAGTCAGATAACCCTCTATCTCGAGTTGCTCTTGGGTCTTGTACAGATTGAACATCATTGTAAAAAAGATTAAACCAAAATCGGAATATTGGGTTGGAACTATTCAGTCCTCATTATCCAGTAATGATAGAGTTGAAAATCACTTACAAAATCTTCCACTCTGCCACCGCTTTCCTCACAGACGTAAAGTTTCTAGCCTACTGATACTCTATCGTTATTTTCATGGCAAATTTTCAGATGAGTTCCAATCTTTGGTTGCGTCACTTCAAACATTCACAGCTTAGACACGGTGATCACGCACTGGATCGAGGTCTACGCTCACTACTAAATGATCCAAATAAACCATGAAGAGGTAAACGAGAATCTACACGATAGTTTCGACCACATTTCGCCTTCTTGCTCTGCTGATTTACTAAAACCCAAAATGATCGGAACCTTGCCGCTGATTTCTCCGCCGATCTCGCTCTAAAATCTCAATGGAAAGAAAAACCGACTTGAAACTTTCATTACTTTAAAAGCAAAGTCTGTTTCATTTTAACCAGCTCAGATTTGTAATACCTCCCATTAAATGATGGCATATTGCTTCCACAGTGTCACTGTTTCCTTATAAGGAAACGCCTAATATTATCGTTATCATAATCTGGGGATAATGAATGTGTTCTGTGTACGTATAGCAATGTCTTTCGGTTTTTGATTTTCATAAGTAGCAGGTAATCCATTTTTTAGGAATTGCACATTAGTTAGTTTTTTTTTCTCGATTCTCCTGTTTCATTCTTGAATGACTTCTTTAGTTTAAAATGGTCTCTAGAGCAGTAATCGCCAACCGGGGCTTCACCGACCACTGGTGGTCTGTTCAAAATTTTTGATGGTCCACAGAAAAACTGGGACATTATTTCAATTTTTATGAAGCTTCAGATTAAAAAATGACGAGTGACCAATAGTATTATGGATGGTATATATGTTGAAGACCTTATGTAATTTCGAAATAAACATGAGTACAAAAGTACAAAATGTGCAAACTTCAAATTTTCAATTCGTTTTATTTATTAGGTTGGTGCAAAAATAATGTCGTTTTTTGACGTTCAACTTCAAAAGATCATAACTGCTTTCCTAATAAACTTTATTAATCGAAATAAGAACCATTAGAATCGACACATTTTTGCCAACGAGAAACAAGTTTATTTATCCCATTAGCATAGAAATCCGGAGTTCTGGAAGCGATGAAGTCATTGAAGGCCTATTCGGCATCATCTCGGCTTTTGAAGCATTTTTCGCGCAGGAAGTTGTCCAGATGCTTGAAAAAGTGATAATCGGTGGGCGAGAGGTCCGGTGAATATGGCGGATGAGGCAGAGTCTCGTAGCCCAATTCGTTCAGCTTCTGCAGGGTCAGTTGAGCAACATGCGGGCGAGCGTTGTCATGGCGAAGAATTGGTCCCTTCATATTGACCAATCTCGGGCGCATACGTTGGAGCTTCTGGTGCATTTCGTCAATTTGTCGGCAGTACTTCTCCGCCGTAATCGTTTCGCCCGGATTCAAGAAGCTGTGATGGATGAGACCGGCCGCAGACCACCAAACAGTCACCATAACCTTTTTTTGGTGCAATTTCGGCTTCGGGAAGTGTTGTGGAGCTTCTCCGGCATCCAACCACTGTGCCGAACGTCGCCGATTGTCGTAGAGGATCCACTTCTCATCACACGTCCCAATCCGCTCGAGTAATGGGTCGTTTTTGTTGCGCAGAAGGAGCGTAGAAGACAACTCAAAACGACGATTTTTTTATTATCGTTCAATTCATGCGGCACCCATTTATCCAACTTTTTTGACTTCCCTATTTGCTTTAAATGGCGAACGACTGTTGAGTGGTCGACCTCGAGTTCAACAGCAACTTCTCGTGTGGTTTTGCGAGGATCGGCTTCAATTAAGGCTTTCAAATGTTCGTTATCAACCGCAGTCGGCCGGCCGCGACCGTCTTCATCTTCGAGGCTCTCGTCACCATTGCGAAATTTCTTGAACGACCGTTGTGCCACACGTTCGTTAGTGGTTCCTGGGCCAAACGCATCATTGATATCACGAGCTGTCTGGGCAGCTATTCGGCCTAGTTTGAACTGGAACAAGAAAATCGTGCGGATTTGAATTTTGTCCATGCTGTCGAAAAGCCTGCAAAAAAATGAATGAAGAGATTGAGAACGGTAACGAATAACACGATTCGATAGAGCGAAAAACGCGCTTCAAAATGATATATAACATGGCTATCAGAAATCATATATAAAATTAAGATATGTGAGAAAACGACATTATTTTTGCACCAACCTAACACACTATAACTTTGTTACTTTTAATGGGTGCATTTCATATTATTAAAATAAATGTTTCCCGATTATTATTATTATATAATTGTATTGACGTTTTTTTTACGAAATATTAGTGATCCACCAAATTTAAAATTTTACATTTAGTGTTCTCTGAAATTCAAAAGGTTGGCGACCGCTGCTCTAGACGATTGCCAAAGATGGCGGAATAAATGTCCTCTTAAAGTTGGGCGCGGGGGAAATTAGGGTGATTCGAATCCGTGGAAGTAACATGGTGTGTCCTAGATGTGAAGGTCAGAAGTAAAAGAACTGAAGAATGGAGTTCATCTGAAAATGACGCCAGACATACAATTGAGTTGGGCGGTCAGTAATGATTATCTACCGCCTAACTCAATTGTATGTAGTCTTTGAATCATATCACAAAAATTCAATTTTAAAGGTAACCATCTTATTTAGTGTTATGACAGAATAGGCATTGCACTTGATTTCACACTAGACTGACATGAAGCCAGGTGCAGCATTGATATGAGCTCACTCCCGGTCATAGAATAGAGAAGATCGTGACCTACATGTGGTTTTGCAAGCTTGTGAAAGATTTGTAATGCGCGCAGTTATATAAACGACCTTCCAAAGAGCAGGTAGGTAGTCTTTCATGCATCGCAGACAAGAATGTAAGGTCCAACGTCTCGAACAGTCACATCGCACAGATTTTATTACACTACTTTGGATTGTCTGTCTATATGTCTGAGATGAGATATTGTAACTATTTACACTATTTACACTGTTCAGACTGTTGTCCTCATCTTTATTGCCTTATTCACCTTCAACATCTGTCTCTATTTCTGAGATGAGGTATTGTAACTATTTACACTATTTAAATTGTTCGGACTGTTGTCCTCATCTTTATTGCCATATTCACCTTCAACATCTGTCTCTATTTCTCAGATGAGTTATTGTAACTATTTACACTATTTACACTGTTCAGACTGTTGTCCTCATCTTTATTGCCATATTCACCTTCAACATCTGTCTCTATTTCTGAGATGAGATATTGTAACTATTTACACTATTTACATTGTTCAGACTGTTGTCCTCATCTTTATTGCCTTATTCACCTTCAACATCTGTCTCTATTTCTGAGATGAGGTATTGTAACTGTTTACACTATTTACATTGTTCAGACTGTTTTCCTCATCTTTATTGCCATATTCACCTTCAACATCTGTCTCTATTTCTGAGATGAGGTATTGTAACTGTTTACACTATTTACATTGTTCAGACTGTTGTCCTCCTCTTTATTGACATATTCACCTTCAACATCTGTCTCTATTTCTCAGATGAGATATTGTAACTATTTACACTATTTACATTGTTCGGACTATTGTCCTCATCTTTATTGCCATATTCACCTTCAACATCTGTCTCTATTTCTCAGATGAGGTATTGTAACTATTTACACTATTTACATTGTTCGGACTGTTGTCCTCATCTTTATTGCCATATTCACCTTCAACATCTGTCTCTATTTCTCAGATGAGGTATTGTAACTATTTACACTATTTACATTGTTCGGACTGTTGTCCTCATCTTTATTGCCATATTCCTGACCCTTCCGCGGTTGTAGGCTTAGCCCTTCTTCAGGATCTGTCGATATTTCTGAGATGAGATATTGTATTCTTGACATATATAGTTTTGAATTCAATACTATTGCAGTGGTGAACAAAATCTTAACTGAGACACCCGGAAGAGGCATAGCGAGTGGAACTAGAACAATCTACCCCGGCGGACGAAATAAAGAGTTCAGTTCAAAATTCCATTTACCTGAAGAAAACCGGAGCGTGCAACAGCCGAAACGTCGTGAATATGGCCATAAAGATAAGGACAGTCCTTCGAACAATGTAAATAATTGCCTTGGATTGCTCTGGATCCTTGTATTGGGTGAATTCTAGTATTAAGAATTCTGTTGTATCTGTCAATTTGACTGTGTTTGAGCAAAGACAAATCCAAATCTAAATCCAGGGGTGGTGTCTCTTCTGTTGGATGAAACCTTCCCTGATTGGCCATGTCTTGAGGGCTGTAGCTGTACTCGCCACGCTTGGTTAATTGCTGGGTAGACTATTTGATCACCTATAATTAAGCTATAATTAACCTATAGATAACCTATAATCAACCTATAATTAACTTATAAATAACCTATAATTAACCTATAATTAACCTATAGATAATCTATAATCAACCTATAATTAACTTATAAATAACCTATAATTAACTTATAAATAACCTATAATTAACCTATAATTAACCTATAAGTAACCAATAAGTAACCTAATTAACTTATAAATAACCTATAAATAACTTATAAATAGCCTATAATTAAACTATAAATGACCTATAATTAACCTATGATTGAGGTGGGTGGCCGTTAATGAAAAGTTCATCTGAACTTTAACCCTTTTTGTGCTGCCGCCGTTCCATTTAGCCTCCTCACCAAACCAGGATATGATGGGGGTTCCGGTTTAGTCGCAGACCCCTCAACCATTCAGGTTTTGGATTCAAAGTTGACCTTTTCGCAGACCGACTGTATGACCAAGCCCGTCGTACAATTTACCCATAGCTGAGAGGGGAGAAGTGGATACGTACATACCCTCGGTCAAAATGACTTTTGACTTTGTGCTAACCCTAACCCTCGACGGTTTCTGAACTGTTCCGTCTACCCAATTTCACTAACAAGGTTTGGATCAACCTATGGGGTATGGATTTCAAGTACTTTCCAAATGTCCTGCGCGGAATCGCCTCTCCAATCGATAATAAGAAATCAGTACGACGAAAAATGAAAAAATGGTGAAATTCGATCCCGGTCTCATTAGTCAGAAAGCAAACATTATAATCTCTCACCCACGCGCCTATAATAAATATATATCCAAATCCAAGGCCTTCTCGTTCCTGTTGGAGGAACCCCTCACTGATTGACCATGTCTTTAAGAGTGTAACCATACTCATCACGCTTGGCCAATTGTGGGTTGGTGAGGCTATTTAACACATAGTTGAAGGTTTGGAATTCAGAGTTATCCTTCTCCTAAACCAGTTGTTATTTAATGTCTCTTCCACCGGAACAGAGAAATCGATTATTTGACGTATTACCTCCTTGTTAGGACGAACAGATCCGGTCGGCTGGCCTAGACCGGGTAATCAGTAATTTTATTCTTTTGCATAGATTCTGGTATGTGCATGATTAATTATTTGTATGGGTAAATCGTAGTTGTTTGCACCGTTCTCAGTGGATTACTTTTCCCGCCCAATCATGTTTATCCGTGCCTATTTGCTAATTCACATCTTTTGATTGTAATTTTTACACAATACAAGAACCACTGAAATAACATTGTTACTAAATGTAGATGTTGTAAGGGCGTATAAAAGCTGGAGGTAAGGGTAAGTGAAGATAGATATAAAGGGTTGGCCCTTAATTTGATGTGGTTAAGATTGTAGTGATCAGGAAAGCATAGCCTCGGTAACTCGTTTAACATCGTAATAGTTCTGTGGAACGTCGAGTCTTGTTGGTATCATCGAGTCAATGCAAATAATCCGTTGCTTATCTGCATACAGTTTTGAATTCAGAGTTTTCCTTCTCCTAGGCTGGTTACCACCCAAGGCTACAGAACCCAGCTGTTTATCAATAGTTGGTGGCAGGGCAGAAGATACGGATTCATATTTTTCTAATGGTATTTGAACGTAAGTGAATGTAAAGAACCTAATTGGAATTCGACCTCAACTCTTCCATTTCTCAATTGGAGTTGCTATCCAACATGCCTCCAATGATTTACATACCGAACGACAAATAGCTAAACATGATTGGAATCTTAAATCGGAGCTTTTCATAGATTTCAGCAAGGTGACCCCATTTGATCATAATCCTTTGAACCTATATATAAATATGTATGTATGTATATATATATATATATATATATATATATATATATATATATATATATATATATATGTATATATATATATATATATATATGTATATATATATGTATATATATATATGTATATATACATATGTATATATATATATGTATACATATATATATACATATATATATACATATATATACACATATATATATATATGTAGCATAATGAGAGGCCACGTATACTTTCTTGATATGTATATAATATCTGGATAAAATAAATGAAACAAAATTGGGTGTTTTTTTATGAAAGTATTTATTTCTGTGTTTTTGTATATATTTATTTATTTAATATTTCAGACCACCTAGGTCTTTCCTCAGAAATCAAATGAGATACTTTCATAAAAAACACCCAATTTTGTTTCATTTATTTTATCCAGATATTATATATATATATATGTATATATAAATGTATATATATATGTATATATATATGTATATATATATATGTATATATATATGTATATATATATGTATATATATATATATGTATATATATATGTATATATGTATATATATATGTATATATGTATATATATATGTATATATATATATGTATATATATATATATGTATATCACGAAAGAAAAAAAAAATATATATACATATATATACATATATATATATATATTCTTTCGTGATGAATCCATATTCAGTCTACATTATCTCCGGCAATGAACATTGCAGACCTCTTTATTATTACAATTGCCACTCCCACCATTCGGGTCCGTTAATTCCCGCGAAAATGGATATCTAAATTGTTTTGTCCGCGCGTGTCGAAACGACCGAGAAGAACGCTGCTCCATTAAGAAGTGTCACATCGGCGTCCATATTAAGCCGGGTGGAGTGTGTGGGGGGTGTAATTTTCATGATTCAACATTTGCTTCCGTCATCACAGTTAATCTGTATGTTTCACGCTTGCTTCTCTTTGTAAGCGCCAATGACAATGACGGGTCACTTTCTAATTCCTCTCTCGTAAAACTGCATTTACATTTATCTAGTATTAATCACGTTAGACTCAATATATAAAATCTTCGATACCCTATCTATCTATCGAGATGGTCGGCCGTGAGACCTGTGCAGGCGGACACCAAACCTCTCCCCTCCGTCCTACTCTGTTTCTGGGTTTAACTACAACTGCCAGCAAAGCCTCTGATCAGGAGATTGGAGATTTTTGAGGAGCGTGGAACCACCTCTTAATTGCTGTTGTTCCCTGGTTCACCCTAATCCGCGGTGTCCTGGGTATGACGATAAACTACATCCACGTCCTGGGTAAGACGATAAACTACATCCGAGTCCTGGGTGAGACGATAAACTACATCCGCGTCCTGTGTATGACGATAAACTACATCCGCGTCTTGGGTAAGACGATAAACTACATCCGCGTCCTGTGAATGACGATAAACTACATCCGCGTCCTGGGTAAGACTATAAACTACATCCACGTCCTGGGTATGACAATAAACTACATCCGCGTCCTGGGTATGACAATAAACTATATCCGCTTCCTGGGTAAGACGATAAACTACATCCACGTCTTGGTTAAGACGATAAACTACATCCACGTCCTGGGTAAGACGATAAACTACATCCGCGTCCTGGGTAAGACTATAAACTACATCCGCGTACTGGGATGACGATAAACTACATCCGCGTCCTGGGTATGACAATAAACTACATCCGCGTCCTGGGTAAGACGATAAACTATATCCGCGTCCTGGGTAAGACGATAAACTACATCCACGTCCTGGGTAAGACGATAAACTACATCCGCGTCCTGGGTAAGACGATAAACTACATCCGCGTACTGGGATGACGATAAACTACATCCGCGTCCTGGGTATGACAATAAACTACATCCGCTTCCTGGGTAAGACGATAAACTACATCAACGTCCTGGGTATGACGATAAACTACATCCGTGTCCTGGGTATGTTACGTTTTTGAAAAAAATATTACCAGCTATACGTTTTTTTAAAAAGAATAATATTGTCAGCTATACGTTTTTGAAGAAATAATATTATCAGCTATACATTTTTGAGGGAAAAAATATTAACAGAAATAGATTTTTGACAAAAGAAAAGTATTACCAGAAAAAAAAAGTTGTCGGCATTAAATAACCCATTGTGGTTGATGTGCCATAAAACAAAACAAACCAAAATTAATTCAGAGTGGTAGCACCTGTTAGGGTCCCAGCTATGGGCAAATAGTTAAACCTCAAACTGGGGTTAAAACACTGAAAGTATAAAAATACATTTATAGTAGAAATACATTTTTATTAAAAGGTTACCAACAACATATATAGTAAAATAACTCACAATATATTTTATAATAGAATTACCAACAATACATTTTACAGCAGAAAGACCAACAATACATTTTACAGCAGAAAGACCAACAATAGATTTTATCTGAAGTTGTACAATTGCGTTCAAAATATATTTAGTTGAAGCCATAAAATTGTGTTCAAAATTTCGGCATTAAATGACCCATAGTAACCAACCAATACAAAATAACTATTTCATGACATTAATTAATTCCTACAATTTCTTAAAGAAATCAAACTGTACGCAAAAATATAACTACAACAAAACTACAACTTAAAATACACACATCACCGTCTCTAGTAATTATATCCACACAAACATGTGTATGCACAAAACCTGAGTATTATCTACCATGTATTAAACTGGGAAAGCAGAATAACATATATCCTAATTTTATTACATCCAATCTCCCAACAATACATTTTATCTGTACTTGAAGATATACAATTTGTTCAAAATATATTTAGTTGAAGCCATGAAACTGCGTTCAAAATATTTAGATTTCTGCATTAAATAACCCATAGAGGTATTGATATGCCGCTAAACAAAATCAACTAACCAACATGAAATAACTCATTCATGACATTAATCCATATAATAACCTACAATTTCTTAAAGAAATCAATCTGTATTCCAAAATATAACTACAGCATCAAACACACATAATACCGCCTCTAGTAATGATGTCCATATTATGATGTATATATGCACAAAAGCGGAGTATCATCTACCATGTATCCAATTGTGAAAGCAGAATAATATATACATTTCTTCTTACTTCAAAGCTCACAAGAATAGCCCATACGGAGTTGATATGCCGTTAAAGAAACCAAACCAAACCAAACCAAACCAATTAATCTATTCGTTTTTATTAACGATCTCCCCATGAACATTCTCAGATCATTGGTAAACATCGATGCAGAAAATACAGTTCGAACTGTTTCGACACACTCTCATATCTCATCATCAGCTTTGATTCTCGTTTTTGATCTTCCTTTTTGTTTTCTTCCTTCGGCTATGGATTAAATAGTACATTTTTTGCAAAATATTGTTATTCTAAAAAAAAGAGAATTATTTTTATAATCTAAAATATGTTTCAGCTTCAAATAACCCACTCAAGGGTTGATAAGCCGTAAAAACAAGTAAATCAATCTCTTTTGCTGGGGTCCGTTTGTCTTTCTTCAACATCCATAGAGTAACCAAACAGTGGTTTATACTGCAACGATGCTAAGCGAATATTACTTATAGTTCAATTATGCGCCTCACTCAGGCAACGTAGAGTTTAGTATTTCGAGTTGTATCGACTTTTAGAGTAATTTTCTCTTTCGTTTTCTCCTGTGCGCTTGAAAACGTTAAAGACTTGACTGTCTATTCTACGAAAGAAACAGTTTCTTGTGGGAAACCTCGACGTCGGCTTTGTCTATCGCATCCAAGAATTCAGTTTCTTTCTTGCTGATCCCTTCGTTAAAGGTGATGGCGTTGATGACTCAGTAGAACGATTCTTGCATGGAAGTATTCGATGACATTGACTGCATGTTAATGTTGGCGGACGAGGTTGATTTTGTTGTATCGAGAAAATTGGTCGAAAAACATTTATTCGAATTTTAAATTGTGTGAACGAAAATTAGTCGAAAGGACAATTATATTAAATGATAATTATTCAAAATACTTATGTGATTTACGTAGAACTAATAACGCCCTTGAAGGATGGCATAGTGTTTTTTTTTCAGAAAGTGTCATCCCATCATCCCACAATATGGAAATTTTTAGACGCTGTTAAAAGCACATGACTTGTAAGAACTTCATATTGCAAAAGTAAGAGCAGGTTGTCCAGATATCAAAAGCGCCAAGAAATACCGCGAAGTCAACAAGAAATATATATATATATATATATATATATATATATATATATATATATATATATATATATATATATATATATATATATACATATATATATATATCAGAATAGTTTAGTTGACTTGAATCTGTTATTCGTAGCCGTATTAAGAAAATAATTGTTTGAAAACCGTTCGAATAGTAAATTGTTTGAATGAAAAGTAATCGAATGTACAATTATATTAAATGATAATTATTCGAAATATTTATGTTTGAAATACGTGTGTGATCTTGCTATGAGAGGGTCTATGCTGATTTGCTTTGAACTAATAACGCCCTTGAAGGATGGCATAGGGCTTTTTTTTCAGAAAGTGTCATCCCATCATCCCACAATATGGAAATTTTTAGACGCTCTTAAAAGATCCTGACTTGTAAGAACTTCATATTGCAAAAGTAAGAGCAGGTTGCCCAGATATCAAAAGCGCCAAGAAATACCGCGATGTCAACAGGAAACTTAAAAATTAGTACCATCCTTTAACGAGTACTCTTCAGTAGTTGACTATTTGCGTGTAGAATCATGTAACTTAAGGTTATAAGGATTTGTACTTACTAAATTGTTTTATTAAAAATATTTGTATTTCAAATAATTATCATTTGTGTATTTCCTCTTTTAATTTTGACATTTTTCTGGCAATAAAGAATTTTGAATCTCGAATAATTATCATTTAGTATAATTGCCTTTTCGATTAATTTTCATTCAAAGAATTTACAATTCGAATAAATGTTTTTCAAATAATTATTATCGAACAATTATTTTCGATCAATGTTCACATAATCGATTTTGTCGGGTGCTTCTCTCTTTGCATTTGATATATTCGTTTTCTCTTCTGGTGTCTTCGAAGATTTTGGTTCCGTTGGTGTTGGCAATAAAGATGAGGACAACAGTCCGAACAATGTAAATAGTGTAAATAGTTACAATACCTCATCTGAGAAATAGAGACAGATGTTGAAGGTGAATATGGCAATAAAGATGAGGACAACAGTCCGAACAATGTAAATAGTGTAAATAGTTACAATATCTCATCTGAGAAATAGAGACAGATGTTGAAGGTGAATATGACAATAAAGATGAGGACAACAGTCCGAACAATGTAAATAGTGCAAATAGTTACAATATCTCATCTGAGAAATAGAGACAGATGTTGAAGGTGAATATGGCAATAAAGATGAGGACAACAGTCCGAACAATGTAAATAGTGTAAATAGTTACAATACCTCATCTGAGAAATAGAGACAGATGTTGAAGGTGAATATGACAATAAAGATGAGGACAACAGTCCGAACAATGTAAATAGTGCAAATAGTTACAATATCTCATCTCAGAAATAGAGACAGATGTTGAAGGTGAATATGGCAATAAAGATGAGGACAACAGTCCGAACAATGTAAATAGTGTAAATAGTTACAATATCTCATCTCAGAAATAGAGACAGATGTTGAAGGTGAATATGGCAACAAAGATGAGGACAACAGTCCGAACAATGTAAATAGTGTAAATTTATATAAATAATCTTTTTCGTGCGAATGAAATTCGTTAGACAAAACTCTTCAGAAGCAGTCGATGACGGAACTTGCACCAAGTCGCAAATTTATACCTCCTGGGTAGATAAAATATTTCTGGCGTTCTTGCTTGGTAGTTTACCTAGAGATATTAACTCGATAAAAGTTGCCCTTTCTCCAGAATCCTGGACATTTGCGGTGATATATCAGCCTGAAAAAAAGAATGTACTATGATTGGAATTCATAGACACAAAATTAATTTACTTATTCGTTTTTCTCTTTGTCCGGGTTTTTAGGTCTAATTCTTGTCAACTTATCAGTTTTAAAATAACTGACAGATGTCAAAATTACGTGCATGACACCGAAGTAAACCATGACTCACTTTATTAAGAAAATATATTCATGGTGAAAATGTCAGTATTTCTGTCCCAATAGCACCCGTAAAACGTGCAACTTTTTTAAAAAGTTGTTTTTGTCTTCCAAAAAGGGTGTAGTTTTATTTTCTAGTCGATTGTCAGTAAGGAACTCGTCACATTTTTCAATGGTTGAGCCTTTTGTTTATGCTTGAAAGGTTTTGTTTGATTCAATTTTTTCTTCAAATGTTTTTTGTTCATGTGAAAAACCTTACACCTATTTGACAAGAATTCCATTAGAACCCATTTAAACATACACACAAACCTACCAGACTCCATTCGAAACATATTAGTACAAAACACAAAACCTCATCCACTTGTAAAAAAAGATTAAAAATAATGGAAGGCCTAATAATAAAAAAAGCCAATTCTTAACAATATTAACTACGAACAATGCCAAAGTGTGCTAACCGTGTTCGGAAAATTAAACATCTCTATAACAGACTAAAACATACACATAACGCAAACACTCAATTAAACTGAATAAATAAAATCATCCTTGATAATGACTAAAGGTAGATCCGAAAGCGATCTTAACTATAGAAGATTTGGACAGTTTCTACACACTCAGTGTCCAACAAAGAAAGCTCTTGTGCAAACACAAGAAAAATTAAATAAAAAGCTTAACCGTAGTACCTTGTCTGTCGTTTTTAATGAAACATGCATATATATATATATATATATATATATATATATATATATATATATATATATATATATATATATATATATATATATAATAATATTTTTAGTTTTTAAAAATATGATTCCTTCGCTACATAAGAGTTCTCATGTTTCAAAAGCGAGAGCCGAGACCCCTAACATAATTTTTGAAGTTATGTAGAGTTAAGGTGTCTGGACCCGCTTCCTTGTCAAGCGAGAATTTGGGAATAAGCTATCTTTTGATTAGCAAGCGTTTATAAGTTTAAAAGCCTTAAAAACTCAGCTCAATTATTATTGAGAAAAACACTTTGATAAAAAAAGCCATGTAAATAAACAAATAAATAAACAGATCAAATAGATAATAATGAAACATAACCTTCTAGTCACTCAACGACTCGAGGCAAGGCCATAAAAAAGACGCCGTCTGACCGGCCTAAGCTAAGACCACTCTTGACATAGAATCCCCATTGTAACTTGATACGCATTTTTGGTAGGGGACTGGTCTGTAGATAAAAATTAATTCTTAATTGTTAGCTCCTTAAACCACCTAACTTCAACGGCCAAAACTAGCCGTTTCCATAGCAACTAATGTTCCAATGATACCGCACTTATAAACTTTTCCCATCTCTGCACAAGCTTCCGTATTCACTCAGCGTAAAAATATTTGGACTGATGTCTCAGCCAGTCGCTCACAACACTTTTGACTTCATCGTCACTTTTAAATTTCGTGCCTCTCGTGAACGCTTTCAAGGGACCAAACAGGTGAAAGTCTGAAGGGGAAAGGTCTGGGCTGTAAGGGGGATGAGGGAGCAGTTCCCAGCCCAGCTCGTTGATGGTCTGCGCCGTTTGGGCTGCTGTGTGAGGCCTTGCGATGTCATGATGCAAGATGACTCCTTCTGACTGATGACCCCCGCGTTTGTCCCAACAGATAAGCTCAAAGTCCTTGCAATGTCATCCACTGTCACCCTTCTGTCAGACTGAATGAGGTCATTGACTGATTCGATCACCTCAGGAGACCTCACTTCTGTAGGCCTCCCAGGCCTGTCTTCATCCTCAACACTGCTCCGTCCTTCTTTAAACAATTTAGCCCACTTGTAGACATTTTTTTGGCTGAAACATGTGGCACCATACACAGTTTGCACCCTTCAGCAACCAAAAACTTGATAACTGACCGCTGTTCAATCCTGGAGCATGCTTCTTGGTCGGCCATCTTTGTTAATCGCCAAAACTCTCAAAGATTTTTTTAATCTGCAAAATAAATTAAATCCATGTGAAAAAGAAGTAAAACAAAAAAATAAAATAAATAGATTAAGCTTCTATCTGTTTTAGAAGTCCTTATACCGAAAAATCCACCTTATTTATTGAATGTCCCTCGTATATATATATATATATATATATATATATATATATATATATATATATATGTATGCGTGTGTGTGTGGAGGGTGTATGTATTTGACCTAAAATGTTATAGCACTAAAGTTATACAGGGTGTATTAAAGATATTTTTATATATTTTGGGATCTAATTTCTCACATGAAACAAGGGCAAATTTCATATAAACACGATGTTTAACAACACGCCCACGTGTGTCGAATGTGGCACAAGGCCGGTTTAATGTGGGCTTTCCGAGCCCGTAGGCTCGGGCAAAAATTGCCCGTAGAACCCGTATAAACGGGATCGGGGTGGTCAACCACCTCGAACGAGGCTCTGCCCTTCGGCGGAGCCTCGTCCGAGTTCCTCCCTGCCCAAAGGCTGAGAGTTCCCCTCTGCCTCAGAGGCAGAGAGTTCGACCGAATAGCTGAGACGTCCAAAAAGGACTGAATCACAAAAAAAAAAAAAAAAAAAATTCATATAAACACATATCCGTAAATCCTTCCGTCTTAAGTTATTGTTTAAAGTAAGTTTACAGTAGATGGCGTTGTGTTGTCATGTAGACTAGGTTACATTTGTCATTCGTGTATATTTGCGGCTAGTCTGTCTTCAACTTTTAACGTGTGTAGTGGTGAGTTAACTGAGAATTGTCCTGTTTAACAATTCCATGATATTCATGTCGGGAGCAGGCAGGGATGATTTTTACATACGGCCGTGCGATTGGTGATGGACACGAGGCTGCAGGGTTGTATCAGATTGTGTTTCTAGACCGATGGCAGCTGACTCATGCAACCTTTGCCGCTGTTTATCGTCGCATTGCTAAGACAGGATCTGTGGCACCACAAAATATGAATCGAGGAAGACCGAGATCCATTCGTACGCCTGACCCCGAAGAACACCTTCTACAGGCTGTCGGAGACGATCCAAGTATCAGCACACGTCAAGTGGCCCTAGCATGTCGTACATCTCATAGTACTGCAGGGAGGGTATTTTAAGAGCAGCTCCTCTATCCGTATCATTTTCAACGTGTGCAGGGTTTTTTTCGCCCTGTCATCACTCACCACAGTAGAACATTTGCCGATGGTTTATTACACAAAGTGCCGATCCATTGCTTGTCTCATGTTTACGGATGAAGCAACATTTGGAAGGAAATAGAATAACAAATTTGCACCACCAACATTTGTGGGCGAATCGGATTCCCGGTGGGACAATACAGGCTAGACACCAGCATCAGTTTACGATTAGTATGTGGCCTGGAATTGTAGGTGATTGTCTGGCTACTATTAATGTTTTACCATTTTGTAGAAGGTATTTCTGCCGCATACTCGTAATTGATTTAGCAAGACCTGGTTGCTAACCATTACACCAAGCCAAGGTGCCCAAATATAGTCATTTTCTAAGCCCAGCTTTGACGTGGCACAAGGCCGAAAGTATGGGGCACCCAGTGCGGATCGAACTGTCGATTCGTTGCTTGTCTCTTCAGTCTTGTTTATGGATGAAGCAACATTTGGAAGGAGATGGAATCACAAATTTGCACAACCAACATTTGTGTGCGGATCAAAATCCCCGTGGTACAATACAGGCTAGGCACCAGCATCGGTTTACGATTAATGTATGAGATGGAATTGTAGGTGATTGTCTGGTAGCTCCATATTGCCCAGTACGTCTTACAGGAGCTATCTACAGGGACTTTATTTTGAGCATCCTTTCAGACCTGATAGAATATGTACCCCTGCTAATACGAAGACCTATGTGGTTCATGCATAATGGGTCTCCAAAATATTTTAGTCACATTGTTCGCGATGCACTGGCTGACAGCTGGAGAGGTAGGGGAGGACTTGCTTCATGGCGTGCATGTTGGATTTATATCTGCGGGCCCATCTAAAACAATTGGTTTATGCAGCATTAATAGTGTAGAGACGTTTTCATTAAGGTGACATAGGCGCCTGCGAAACCATTCAACACTGTGTGGGAGTATTTGAAAAGGGCCGCCAGTCAACGTACGTTTTTCCGTTCGTTCTTTATCATTCATTTCTGTTTGCCATGTTTCTTTTCTTCCAAGGAATCTTTCTGAAGAAATGTTGGACGAAAAAGTTTCCTTTTAAAGAAAAAGAATACGTTACGTCATTTGTAAATAAGTAAAGGTAACAAATCCGTTGGTATATAATCCAAGTTGATACTAGTAATATAAAAAAACGTAATATAAACTGATCCATAAAAAGAGCTCAATATGTTTATTATTATAGATCAACTCTGGTGTGTCTTATCAACCCCGGTGTGGACTGAGTTCGTGTCAGAAATATAAATTTAACAATGAAAGCTAAAAGGAAAAAATGTTTAAAAAGACAATCGGAAAACTAATACAGAATTTATTAATTTCAATGTTTCAGTCAGACGAAAGACACGAGGCAGGGCTCAGTGGAGGGTAGAACCTGTTGTCTTAAAAGGAAGAAGTTTTATGAAGTTAAACCACAATATTAACCTTATGACATTAATTTGGTTTTATATTAAGAATGAAATATTAATTTAAGATTAAAATAGGAATATGAAGGGGTTTAAATATAACTTTAAAATCTATAGTTAAAAGGATGTAACGGAAAGAGAGTTAAGGTGAGATCTTAGAGGAGCGAGGAAAGTTTATAAATAATATAGTGTCAAGTGGTTATACAGTGTGGAATATGGAAATTTGTATATATATATATATATATATATATATATATATGTATGTATGTGTGTGTATATATATATGAATTAAAATACAAGTATATGAGAATTTAAATGTATGCATATATATATATTACTTAAAATAAATATGTATATATATATTACTTAAAATAAATATGTATATATATATTACTTAAAAATGTATATATATATATTAATTAAATATGTATATATATATATTACTTAAAATAAATAGACAAATCTTGTCTATATTATTTAATGAAACATGCATTCATATATATATATATTTTTATTTTTATATTTTTACATTTTTTCTCCTTGGTAATTCTACAATTTAAAACTTAATAGAGATTTGATTTAGATTTCTAAATAGGTAATTTTAATTTTTTACTTTTAATTTTAATTTCAAATTTTATAAATCTTTTAATATATATGATAACCTTGCTTAGTTGTCAAATTTTTCGAATCATCCTATACTTGTATTTTGATTGGTCACTCTAGCTTATGTAACAGCGTTTACTCCTGGCTAAGGATCGTTGATTAATTTGAAACTTTTAAAACCATTTATTCTATATTCTACATCGTCACTTGATAAGACACTAGAAGTGTTGAAACAAAATGGCTACTTTTGTCGTGATTTTATAACATATTTATGTTGTAATATTCAAATAAATAATTATATATATATATATATATATATATATATATATATATATATATATATATATATATATATATATATATATATATATATGTATGTGTGTGTATATATATATGAGAAATTGTTAGGAGGATTTGAGATAATCACAATTAAGTAATTCATCGAGTCTTACAAGAAACCTCAACAGAATACAGAAAGCACTGGGCGGCCGTTTCGTCCTATATTTGGGACTCATCAGCAGTGCGCATCCACTACCAGGAATTGAAACCCGGACAGTTACGTCATTAAGCCAACGTCATACCAATTCATATCTGCTCGATGAATGTATAAACATAAAAATGTCTTAAAATAATTGTCGGACTTTGTGCATTTCATAATATATAAATATATGTATATGTAATGTTTTCTAGCTTGTCGCAACACAAACTTCCTGTATGTAGTTTGCGCCTGTCAGTCTTGTACCAGACTAAATTTCCAAAGAAATAAACTTTGCTTGCAGAAGGAGATAGTAATGAATTTTTCAATGGTGCAGGGACTTCCATGTTCAAGCCTAGGTAAGTTGAACAAAAAAAAAACAACAAATCTCAGTATATTACTGACTGAGTGGGGCACTTTGTCGTGGTGTAATAGTAAGCATATCTTGCTAGATCAATTACGACCGTTTAGTGAGTTCGATTCTCACTGTGTGCTCCATAAATTTGGTCTTGTGCCATATCTAAGCTACGCTTAGTAAATCGCTGTATTACTGACTGAGTGACGAAGTTCATTAAAATGTCCGGGAATTCTACCAGAAATTGTTAGTGCTTCGAGATTAAACTTTTTCTCCTTCCCAAAGAATGCTTAGCGGTGTAATCGATAACACAGTGGATGGTGTGTGTGTGTGTGTGTGTGTGTGTGTGTGTGTGTGTGTGTGTGTGTTGGGGCGGCGGGTGATGCCAAATAATTCATATTTGCAGAAGAGTTATTCAGTATCGATACGTTGTCATAGCAACGGTCAGATCTGGACTGTCGCATTAAGATGCCGAGTTAAACTTCCTCCTCCATATTATTTTGGATAGATATCTTTCTTTATTTCTTTTTTTTTTAAATTTTTAGTCGAAATAAATAAGAATAGGGGATTTGTGGATTTGCATGTTTTCGAAACGGAAAGGGCAGACCAATTGTGCACAAGAGGGTGCTGAAAGGTTCTCGGCTCAACCCAATTCCCAAAATTGACGTGCATAATATAACGTGAAAAACAAACGGACGTTTTATAATTCGTTTATTAAAAGATCGCGACAGCTGTTAGGGAGATGTGATTAAATATACTTTAATGTTTAAAAAGAATTTATTCAGTATTATTATTGTTTAGGTAATAAGCTTTATTACATAGCACAAATAGCTATATACGTATTTTTTTACGTATTTATGGTATTTTTCTAAAACTTTTAATATCTGTCAGCATCGCTTGGAAAAAGCCTGATATAAAAGAAATACTATCACATGATACAATATTTTAAATACGCTCTTTTGTTAGAGGTAGAAGATTATCAAAAACAAGGATTATCGTGAATGACGTTTTTTCCTTCAAATTCATGGCTACCTTAATTTTGAGGAAAAAGACTTTAAAGCGAATTCAGGGACTACACAAAGATTCTTAGGAAAATTCGGATACAAAGGCGATTCTGATTCTTCTGATTTTATTAATTAATAAATTATAAACATTATAAAAATTATACATTAATTACTAAGTTTTTTTTTAAATTAATAACTATTCGCGCTCATTTGTTGAAATTAATAGCAATCTGCTGATATGTTAAAATTTTGGAATAATGCAATAATAAAAATTTAAATTTCATCTCTCTAACAGATGTCGCGATCTGTAAGCAAATATGTCAACATTTCCAGTCACTCTAATGATTATATATATATATATATATATATATATATATATATATATATAGAGAGAGAGAGAGAGAGGGGGGCGTGCGATGGATGAATTGTCGTCTAAATTACGCAAAAATGAAAAATAACGATGACATCTCATTTTAATTGAAAGATTTACCAAAATTGCACAAAAATATATGGAAATACTAAAGAGTAAATTTATTCAATAAAATAAATAAATTCAATTGGCTTCAATCATCGCTTTCAGACGTCCTCGGAATCTCCTGCAACTCTTTTCGACGGTCTCCTGGTTTAAGTTGGTGAATGCTGCCATAAACCTTGCCTTCAGTTCATATTTGGTGTTAAAAGGAGTTTTGTTGGTCTCTTGCTTAACTGCGCCCCACACATAATAATCAAGGGGTGGGTGTAGTCTGGAGAATTAGGTGGCCACATATAAAGGGTGATGTGCTTGCAGAAATTGTCTGACAGCCATGACAATGTTCTCCTGCTTGTGTGGCTTGGTGCAAAATCTTGTTGCTAGACATAGGGTCTTCCAGCAGCCAAACTTTTAACCAAGGAAAGCATTACCTCCTCAAGGCAATTGATATAGACTTCCCTGTTGGATCTGACGCTCTCTGGGAAAATGAATGGAGGCATGACGTTGCCATCATTAGTGTCACTTCGTAATTACAATTAAACTCATCTAACCCTTTCCGAATCCTCTGCAGTTTCTTCAGATTGACACCCAACCACTCTGAAATGTTCTTATTGGAATTTTCGGCGCGAATGTCAAGCAGTATAGCATGCCGTTCCCAAATTTGTAGCGAAGTGAATTGCGTCATGTTGCTCTTTTTCTTACAGACGGTGCCCAACTGACCCTACTGTACTGTGCAGTTGACAAAATCAAAAACAAACAACAAAAAAAAAACAACAGTTGACAAAATCAAAAACAAACAAAAATATGAAATGCTGACAATTTATACATTGCGCCCTATATATATATATATATATATATATATATATATATATATATATATATATATATATATATATAAGATAGAAAATCAATGTTTTTACTACGTTAATAAAAATTAATAAAATATCAAAACACCGAAAAGAATAAATAATACAAAATGAAAATGAAAAACAAGTAAAATAAATTAACACAAATAAATAAATAAATAAACAAACAAGCCACTCGCGCAAAAATAACCGCCAAAATAGATTACTCACAATGCACCACTGACACATATATATAAATAATCGAGTACAAAACCAACATTCGCGGCCTGACGATTGCGGCTAGCATGAAACAGCCTGTTGCTTCAGAGAATTGACATCAATGTTCAATTTTATATTTATATTTACATACGCTCTATCTCTGATATTGAGCGATTTATCCCATAAATATAGCAAACCTTAAAACTATATTTCCTCATATATATATATATATATATATATATATATATATATATATATATAATTATACGAGATTATAATAAAAACATTAAAAATTGCTACACAAAAGCATTCATCATTCAATATATATATATATATATATATATATATATATATATATATATATATATATATAATTTTATCATATAGACAAAAACATTTAATCAGTACAAAGATGCAACTTCGTTTCGGTGCATTTCAATTGCACCTCGACTGGTGAGATAGATTTGGATAGAAAAACTCTTTGGAATTCATTCTTGCAATAATATAATTGGAATGAACGTTTATATATCTTTATATATATATATATATCTATATCTATCTATATATATATATATATATATATATATATATATATATATATATATATATAAATTATATAAAGTTTTTTCTATCCAGATGCATTATATATATTTTTATTTATATCTATAGAAACCTACGTGAGTCCTTTTAAATATTGTAAATTACATAACTATTTAAAAGCTAAATCACTTATAGTAATAATAATGTCAATGTTTTACTATAGAAATGCATTGAAAATTACTTCATAAAAATCCTAATTCAGTGATTTTACCAAAGACTGGATTATAAATTATTTTACAAAACATATTCTAAGTTAGTTTTATCAGTAATGTAGTTAATATTACAATTTCAATATTTTTGCTGGATTTTATGAGCGCATTCTACTGTATTTTCTTATAAAAACGCGTTGTAAATTATTTGATGCATGCCAGGTGACGAAAAAATAAACTATGATCGGGAATTAACAGAGATTTTCATGATAGAATAAGGCTATCTCTATCTATAAAAGGCAGGATGTGTGTGTGTGTGTGTGTGTGTGTGTGTGTGTGTGTGTGTGTGTGTGTGTGTGTGTGTGTGTGTGTGTGTGTGTGTAACGAATGCACGGCCGCAATTTTTGACGGATTTGTACTAAAATTTACATGCACATACTCCAAGTTTGCAAGAAGGCCAAGACCAACTTTGCATTTCCCAGCTCCCATCGATAGTGGAAATAATCGATTTTTTCATGCTTCTACGGCAGTTTTCATGTAGTTTGCGGCCATTTTCTACGGGCCAGAGTGAGAGCCTATAGCTGGCTGCCACCAATAGGCAGAAAGATTCTATTGGCCAGCGTGAGAGCCAACAGCTGACTGACACGAATGTTAACTAGCTTACTAGCATGCAAAAAAAATCGATAGCTGCATTCGTCACAAGTGGGAAATATTTAAATCTACAAGGCACTTTAATCCAATTGGCTCATTCGCTTGGTTAAACTCAACGTTGATTCTGATTCCGCAGAACTGGGTTGCGTGTGAAAAAGTATTTGTTGTTAACATTCTTTTTTCATTCGGTTTTTCCAGTTACGAGTCCTTTTTTAAAGCTGATCGTTTTGTGTTCCTTTTGTTTAGTTCTATTTTCGTAACAGATATAATGTTTAGTATAGAGCTTAGAAAAAAATCGCAGTGTGAGATAGGCAAGAAGTAAGGCATGTAGCAACATCAGCACGGCAAAGGGCACTCCTTTAAAGGCAAGGAAGGGCAAAAATATTTTAAGTCAAGTGATAGCGATTGCTGTATGAGTAGTACGATTTTTGAATCAAGCACGGCAACGCCGGGCCATGCTACTAGTTAGATATAAAATTACAGTCGTAATCAAAATGTTCTTGAATTCATTAAATTATTTTAATATTCTTTATTGCATTTGATAAATAATTTCCTAGCGAATAGATTCGTGTAAATGTCATGGTTTTGGCAGATGATTATCTCCTATCTTCTTTTCTCATCCTGTTTCTCTATCGTCGCATTATCCTCCTTACCCTATTGTCGCTCATTCATGTATTTCTTTATCTGATTGTTATGCAAATATATCATCCTGAGCATGACGATAAACTACATCCGGCAGCATGGCCTCTGATTAGGATGTTTTGAGGATTGAGGAACTATCTCTTAATTACCGTTGTTCTCAGATCGACCTGACCCGAAGTGGTAGCACCTGTTAGGGTCTCAGCTATGGGCAAATAGTTAACTCCCAAACTGGGATCAAAATAATATCAATGTATAAAAACAGATTTTAATAGTAAAAAAATTCTAGCAATAAATTTTAATAGTTAAATAATACTAAAGCTCCCAAGAAAATTAAATTTCGGCATTAAATGACCCATAAAGTGTTGATATGCTGCTAAACAAACCAAACGTAGATGAGTGAAAACAAGGGGAATATTCCGTATTGAACCCTTTCTTTTATCTTTCTTTTGCTCTGTCTCTCTCCATAAAGAATTTGCAATGTATTTCAATCTTCACGCTGACATGGAATCATAAACAGATACTACACTATGATCCTAGATAGAAAACCTAACGTTAATATTTAACAGACGACGAGGGATATATGTGGCACGAGGCCAAGTTTAACGTGGGTCATCCGAGCCCGTAGGCTCGGCCAAAAAATCCCCGTAGAACCCGTATAAACGGGTTCGGGTCTGTCTAACTCCCCGGACGAGACTCTGCTCTTCGGTACAGCCTCGTCCGGGTTCCTCTCTGCCCAAAACAGACAGTTCGACAGAAGCTGCGAACAGTCACAGCCTCGGTAGAACAGTCTTTATCACTGTTATATTCAGTGACCCCCCCACACACACACAGACACATACACACGAGGGCACATGTGGCACAAGGCCACACAAAGGCATGAATAAAATTCATCATAAAACCAAAGAAAGAAAGAAAGAAAGATAGAAAGAAAGAAAGAAAGAAAGAAAGAAAGAAATGGAGACAACGGGAAAATGGAAAGAGAAACAGAGAGAGAAAGAGAGAGACAAAGTGAGAGAGAAAGAGAGAGAAAGATAAAGCGAGAGAAAGAAAGGAGAAAGAGAGAAAGAGAGAGTGAGAAAGAGAGAGAGAGAAAAAAAGAGAGAGAGAGAAAGAAACAAAGAGAGAGATGATGTGGCGTGCAAGATGGATGTGAAAGGCCGAGACGGTTGTAATAATAAATAAGGGCCAAAAAATCCCCGTAGAAACCGCATAAACGGGTTCGAATCTGTCTACCTCCCCGGACGAAACTCTTCTCTTCGGCAAAGCCTCGTCCGGGTTCCTTTCTGCCAAAAGCAGAAAGTTTGACAGGAGCTGTGAACAGCCTCAGTAGAACAGTCTATATTACTCTTAATATTTAACAGCCCCCCACGAGGGATATATGTGGCACAAGGCCGAGTTTAACGTGGTCATCCGAGCCCGTAGTCTCGGCCAAAAAATCCCCGTAGAACTGTCTATATCACCGTTCCCAACATTTCTACAATAATAAAAGATAAAGACTAATTATACTTGTATTAATCTACTTATGGTAAGAATTTGAAGCAAAACATTTTGTCATCGAAAGGAAGGTTGGTCTATCGACATATCCTGTAAAATCGAACTGAGCCTCTGGGTCATTTCAGATGAACTCGCTAGACACGGCACAGCAAGAGATTTCGGGTTCATTTTACTAGCTGCTTTAATTGTGATGGTCTTTCTTGGCTGCTGCAGACACACACCCGCAAACGGGCATTACAAATGCCTACAGAGTATTTACAAGGATCTGTGTAAATACAGAAGTTATTGATCGACTGTTGACGGTACGCTGTTTCCAGAGATTTTGACTTGGACGCGTGAGCTGGATCAGGACGGGCCGGGCAGGACACGGTGGTAGGATGATAGAAGGGAATTGGTGGTGAAAGACACTGGGTAAGGATTGGGTAAACTGGGACCATCTAAGATGTCTTTGAACAGTCCAACATTCACATATCCACCTAGGATGAGGTAAGGTTAGAAGAAACTCTGCTGGCGAGAAGAGGGTGAAGTTTTGCTTTTGCTCTGGTAGGGAAGCTCGGAGGATCGGGGTGGGGAAGAAAATCGATAAACAGAGATCGGCAACTGAATTGTCTACGTTGTTGTGGATGTTACGCAGCGAAGGCGTATGTTTGGGAAATAATAAAGATTTATATTTCAAACTGACTGAGATATTAGACTTTGAAAATATATAACAAAAGAAGGAGAAAACTAACTTTAATCTTGAATTACAACAGTACAAACTCAGTCGAAATTTGTTGAAGTAAACAAAGTATTTGCAGACACTGATAAGGACAGGCACGAGTTCGGCTCGGTAACACTCAATATTATCTGTCGCACACTAATATATATATATATATATATATATATATATATATATATATGCAAGTTTCATTAAAAACGACAGACAAGGTAATACGGTTAAGTTTTTTATTTAATTTTTCTTGTGTACGAAAAAGAGCTTTCTTTGCTGGACAAAAGGTGTGTAAGAACTGTCCAAATGTTTTATTTTTCCGAGCGCTTTCGGCTATATCTTTAGCCATTATCAAGGATGATTTGATTTTTCAGCTTAATTGAGAGTGTGCATTATGTGTATGTCTTAGTGTGTAGTAGTGGTGTTTTAATTTCCGAATACGGTTAGCACGTTGTGGCTTTGTTCGTAGTTAATATTGTTAAGGGTAGGCTTTTTCTTTTTTATTATTAAAGCCTCCATTATTTTTAACCTTTTTTTACAGGTGGAAGCAATTAATATGTTTGTGTTTTCTACTAGTATATTTCTAATGGAGTCTGGTAAATTTTTTTTTTTAAACATACACAAAAACTTACCAGACTCCATTAGAAATATTCCATTAGACTCACCCAACTCTTTCTGAATCCTCTGCACTGTCTTTAGATTGAAACCCACCATATATATATATATATATATATATATATATATATAATATCTGGATAAAATGAATGAAACAAAATTGGGTGTTTTTTTTATGAAAGTATTTATTTCTGTGTTTTTGTATATATTTATTTATAACACAGAAATAAATAAATAAATATATACAAAAACACAGAAATAAATACTTTCATAAAAAAAACACCCAATTTTGTTTCATTCATTTTATCCAGATATTATATACATATCAAGAAAGTATACGTGGCCTCTCATTATGCTATATATATATATACATATATATGCAAAGTGTGATGGGTACATTGCCGCCATTTTATATTTTTAATTTCGCGCATGCGCGTTGTTTGCTTTTGATTTTGTCAACTGCACAGTATAATAGGGTCAGTTGGTCACTGTCTGTGAGAAATAGAGCACAATATCGCAATTCACTCCACGGAAACGGCACGGTCTACTGGTTGGTATTCGTGCCGAAATCTCCAACGCCAACATTTAACTGTATTTGGATGTCAATCTGAGGACAGTACATGCGTTTCGGAAAGAATTGGATTAGTCCAATGGTGATTACGAAGGTGTTTTGGCGACGTTATGCCACTTTTCATTTTCCCACATGGCCTCAGACTCAACACGAAGGCCTACATCAAGTGCCTCGAGGAGGCAGTGATGCCCTGGTTCAAGAGGGTGATTTCTAGAAGAACCTATGTCTAGCAACAGGACTCTGCACCATGCCGAACAAGCAGGAGAAACCAGTCATGGCTGTCAGACAATTTCTGCGACCACTTTACCCCTTACACCTGGCCACCTAACTTCTCAGACTGCAACCGCCTTGATTATTATATGTGGGGCTCAGTTGAGCGAGAAACCAGTAAAACTCCTTGTAATACTAAAGATGAAATAAAGGCAAAGATTATGGACGCATTCACCAGCTTAAACAAGGAGACCGCCAGAAGAGTTGCAAGAAATTCTGAAGTCGTCTGGAGACCGTGATTGAAGCCAATGGCGATTTTATTGAATAAATTTACTCTTTAGTCTATCAAGATAGTTTTGTGTAATTTTGGCAAATATATCTGTTGAAATGAGATGTCAGTGTTATTTTATTTCTTTGCATAATTTAAACGACAATTTATCCATCGTGCACTGCATCTCTCTCTTTCTCTTTCTCTCTCTCTCTCTATCTATCTATCTATCTATCTATCTCAGTCTCTTCCTTATCTATCTATCTATCTATCTATCTATACATTTTTCACGCATTAAAATGGATAAACGGCATTTATTTCTTTAAATCAATTTTTTCTGTTTTCTATGGATATTTATTTATGCATCGGTGTACAGTTAATTGTTGTGAATTCCGGGATGAAATCCGATATCAAGGAATAACAAACGCCAGGAATGAATAAGGAAAATAAATGTATTAACGTAATAATACAAACTGGTAATACTGGTTAGTAGATCCAGGAATGCGGGTTAGTAGCACTAATATATATATACAGTCTTGGTATTGAAGTATCGCGGTATGACTCCTTACTGAGTCTACGTGCTCGTTAACTGTGACGCTTGCCGCCGTCTCTGTGTGTGACTTACTCTACTATTACAGAACTCTGCTACTCTTCTGTCGTTCCGTCTCGACTCCTTCACTCTTCACTCTTTGGGTATTCACTGGTAGTAGTATATGTATACCTTGGGTGAGTCCATTTGTCCTTAACATTAATTATATGAAAAGTATATTTATTCATTGGCTGGAAATAAAATAAATAAAAAATTTGTATGAGTACAAATATTTGTTTCCCGCTAGTGTATATATATTTAATAAAAGAAACTGATGTTTTTGACAGGTGGTCCAGTGGATAAAAGCGTAGGTTAAAGTAATCCAGTGACTTGACCGAAAGCGTTGTGAGTTCAATACCTGGCCACAGCAGGGGTAAACAAAAACTTTGAGCGTTAAGTCATTAAAGAAAATAAAATGAAACTGACATATCCAGAAAAGGCATGGCACGTGGAATTAGAACAATCTACCCCCGTGGACTAAATAAAGAGTTCGGTTCGAAATTCCAATGTATAGCACCTGAAGACGGCCGGAGCTTAAAACGACCGAAACGTCGTGAATATGACAATAAAGATAAGGACAACAGCCCGAACAATGTAAATAGTTACAATACCTCATCTCAGAAATGTAGACAAACAGACATTTTGTATAGATTAATTTTGTTTATCGACTTTTCGAAATTACGAATAGTCCTTAGAAAAGAAGGTACCGTATTTTCCGCCATACAAGATGAACTTGTTTTTCATAAAAAATACCCTGAAAAATACGTGTGCGTCTTCGAAGATGAATGTAAGGCAACGCCCAGGCTCAAGTTAGCTTGGACGGTTACCTAATTGGCTTGACTGATAGGGACGTGGATTTGTATGTTGAGTCATTACACTATAATGTTAGCTATCTATCTAATTCAGCTTTTTATATGATATAACCTCAGTACTTAGCAATTACAAGTATTTCCAAGACTATAAACCTTCCTGGAGCCGAGCCACAACCTTAAACATGCTCTATTTACTAGCAGGGGTGGGAGCCTTTTTGCTTTGGCTAGTATACCATTGCCATACAAACAAAATCGGACGATTGATTAATGTAAAAATACGTGGCGCCAGTATGGTCAATGTGTTCTATGAGAATGACTTTTTTTCTTAGAAACTTCTTTCCAATATTAGGGTGCGTCTTCCAAGCCGCAGCGTCTTGTAGGCCGGAAAATACGGTAGTTCTTTCAGAAATTCTCCTAAGTTCATTTCGGAAGAAAAGTATAATATAGTCCAAGCTTTCGACTTTCTTACTTCATCATCAGAAGAGGTAGAGAAAATTGGTGATTTTCATAGAACTAGTTAGTGTTGTGTCATATTTCTTGGAAGGTTTCTTGGAGTTGGTTACTGAGGATGTAGGAGAATAGAGTGAATGGAACTGAGAAATAAAAGAACCGGTTTCAAGGGGGAAAGGCGATGACAACTTATGTTGCATTTCAACTTTGGTAGTTTACAGGAAAGCAAGAAACTCGAAGAGACTTCCACAGGTGAGAGGTGCGAGAGAAGAAACTATTAGTATTCAATTGACGCTTACAATGAACAATTTCAACATTAAAAGGATGAGAACTCGTTGCCTATTTATTAATTATTCTATATAGTTTCTTCTGTTTTAAATAATGGTAAATTTTCTTTGACTCGTTGCTACTACTTGGGCTAACATTCTCTGTTGATATGAAGTGGAAAGACTTTATCGAATTAATTGCTAGGTCAACTGTTAAGAATGTTAGTTCATTGTGTGCTAGACAATTCTTCTCTCCAGAATCTATCTTGCATATCTATAAGGCTACCATTCAAACATGCTTCTAGTAATGCTACCATGCTAATGGTCTGGTACTCAGGCTATATATTTAGAGATTTTTGATAAAATCCAAAGAAGAATCAGTAATATCACTGGTTCTGACCTGGCGTCTCGGCTTTAGTCACTTTCCAACCGCTCTAATGTCGCCTCCCTGTGTCTTTTCTATAAATACTTTCATGGTAATTGTTCGGACGAGCTCTTCAGTATGGTATTATTTTCTTTAGTTTCTTGTAAATAGTTTTGTATTCATATTGTAAATACTCATTGGGATTAGTTTTTAGAATTGTTATTTTATTCCCCTCCCCCCCCCAGACACTGAATTGTAAATATGGGGACTAGTTAGTATTTTCATAGAGAAAGTGAGGTATTATGGTAAATTTTCTTTGACTCGTTGCTACTACTTGGGCTAACATTCTCTGTTGATATGAAGTGGAAAGACTTTATCGAATTAATTGCTAGGTCAACTGTTAAGAATGTTAGTTCATTGTGTGCTAGACAATTCTTCTCTCCAGAATCTATCTTGCATATCTATAAGGCTACCATTCAAACATGCTTCTAGTAATGCTACCATGCTAATGGTCTGGTACTCAGGCTATATATTTAGAGATTTTTGATAAAATCCAAAGAAGAATCAGTAATATCACTGGTTCTGACCTGGCGTCTCGGCTTTAGTCACTTTCCAACCGCTCTAATGTCGCCTCCCTGTGTCTTTTCTATAAATACTTTCATGGTAATTGTTCGGACGAGCTCTTCAGTATGGTATTATTTTCTTTAGTTTCTTGTAAATAGTTTTGTATTCATATTGTAAATACTCATTGGGATTAGTTTTTAGAATTGTTATTTTATTCCCCTCCCCCCCCAGACACTGAATTGTAAATATGGGGACTAGTTAGTATTTTCATAGAGACAGTGAGGTATTATGGGGGTTGTAGTAAGAAAGGTACGTATGAATGTGTTGTTTTTGGTGTAAGGAATATTGTTCGTACGATTGGGTCAGTGTTTTCGGCTAGCTAAGTTATAGTTAAGACAGAAGAAGACCGTCCTTTCCCCAATCCCGCCTTCGGCCTTGTGCCACATTTCTGTGTATTTAACAGAATAAATATTGCTCTTCACTATGGTAGCAAGACTTTATAAATTAAAACGCAGTACTAGATTGGCGGCAAGGTCTCATTATTTTACAGTTGAATGAGCTAGATTTTTTATGCTAACAGTTTCTTTTCTTTTAAAAAATAGTTTTAATTGCTTTTGAACGCGGCATAGTTGTTGGTGTCAGACTAGAAGACCTGAGTATCTCAAAAACTACTGCCCTAGTAGGATTTTGACACACAACCATCATGGCGATTTATATAGAAAGGTTAGAAAAAAATGCAGTTGTATGGGCGGAAATCCATTGTCGATAAAAGAGTTTGGAGGAAAACAGTCAGACTGGTTCAAGATTATGAAAGGTAAGAAAAGTTAAAATAAACACTCTTTACAACGGGGTTATACAAAAGAGCATCTCTGAACGCATGACAAATCGCACTTTGGGCTACAGCATAATAAAAACCGCTGAAGGTAACACTTGTTGGATAGGAATGAGAAAACGTGGTGAAAGTTCTCTGAAAATCACAAAAACTAGACAACAAAAAACTTATTAATTTTCCCAGGCAGGAATAGTTGTCGTGAGGACAGCATGTATTTTTGATTTCCTTTCTGATGTCAACCGATTAAGTTCTGATTTTGAAGCAATGGCTCTGAATGAAATGGGGTAAAATCAAAACACAGGATTTGGTCTATTAAACTCGACTTTAAACAATGGGAAACTGAATTATTTTGGCGTGTGAACGGTTCGATATGAGGGCGGAGAATTATGTATAAATTCAGCACGTTTTTGAGGATAGACGGGAGACGGGCCGGGACGAGTCAGAGGAGTCGACAGACGCACACGCAGTTGTACACCCGCAAGAGGAAAGGACCCAGTATTCACTTGAATTTCTGATTGAATCTGGCTGAACACATAGATCGAGATTCCAAGTCGCCGCTATATAATCTTGTTGTGCTAATATATGTCAAATATATTCGATTGTGAATTATTTTATTCACCTTCATTAAATCGTCTATATTTAAATAAAACTGGCATTATTATTTCTTCGGTGAGAGCTTGACTTTATTTCCAGTCAACCCAGTCGTCAACAAGAAGTTTACCACGGTATATTGACTGATCGACGACTTCTAGTGGCAACAAACTCTAAACAGCTTAGGAAACTGAATAATAATCCTTATCCAATAGACGTGCGAAGACCGAGATATCGGAACAAGCGGAGTCAGAACTGAGCGGTTGTATGTCGACAGAAAGTGAGACTTGACCAACAGGGCCTAGAAAACTGGGTGCAGGTAGAGAGGCGGTTATATCCGCACTCCTGTCTAAAGAAATGTTATGATGAATGTACGGATAATTTTGAATTACCCTCATGCATTGGTGTTTTCAAATACATTTCCTTATATATGTATCTCATTAATTTGTGTGTAATTGCTTTGCTGTATACAGTTTTATCTTCCTTTCTCAACTTTCGTCGAGGTTATCTTTTCCACACATTAAATTATATATATATATATATATATATATATATATATATATATCAAGTATGTGGTGCAGTTCAATTTACATGACAATGAATCATTCATACAGAAAACAGATATAGAAGTTAATGATATAAATGGCGAGAATACATCTTCGCAAACAAATTTACTAAAAGACATTAACCCCGAACCTGTAAATGAATGTTATGATCCCTGTTTATAAATTCCAGTTGAATAAGGTCTTTTTTGATATATTTACGAGCTTTCATCTGTTCCTACAGATATCTTCAGGTAAGAAAAATATTTGTTGTTTTATAATTCCAGGTAATAACAGGACATCGAAAGAGTAGTTTATAATCCGAAATATGTTTTTAGATATGTGTTATTGTTACGTGTAAGAGATTTTTTTGAGCGTAAAATGTGTTTGCATATATATATATATATATATCGCCTGACGATTGCACTAGCATGAAACAGACTGTCGCCTCTAAGTGCTGACTTCCATGTCCACTTTTATATTTACACACGCTCTATCTCTGACATTGAGCACTTTACCCCATAAATATAGCACACTTTAAGACTATATTTCTGCATATATATATATATATATATATATATATATATATATATATATATATATATATATATATGCAATTTTTTATATATTATTTATATATTGTATATGTGCGGTACTTATTGGAAAGCGCTCAATATCACTTATAGAGCGACCAGATTTAGTTGGTTTGATGTGAGTTTGTGACCCTGGGTTTCACGCTATTTGCGATCGTCGGTCAATCTCAAATAATCAATCCAATTATATATATATATATATATATATATATATATATGAATATTCGAATATTTTAGAAAACAGGAACAGATATCATGATACAGGAACACACACGCGCGCGCACACACACACACACGCACGCGCGCACACACATATATATATATCTTATAGTATGTTGTAGCATACCCACGGACGACAATGGGTATGTCTCCATTCACATAAATACAGTAGTAAATGCTGTATGTTGGTCTGCAGTTGGAGATTCGTCTCCAGCTGTGCTGGTCCAACTCTCTGCTTCCAGTTAGAGAGGATCCCCAGACGAGGCTATGCCGAAGGACAGAGACTCGTCTCGCGAAACAGCTACCCGATCCCGTTCTATCCGGGGTATACGGGGAATTTTTGACCGTGCCTACCGGCTCGGTAAGCCCATATTAAATTCGGCCTTGTGCCACATCTGACCGCGCGGAGCGGTTGATAGATACCCTGAAGTTGGAGATTCATTGTGGAATTCACTTGACTCACTTCTAGCAGTTGACTACTAGTTCTACGCGCCGATGGCGAATCTCATACGTGTTGTTCTTGTCCTTAGTATCATTGTTCCTGACCAACCTTCGTGTGATTATTCTAATCATTAACCTTTCATAGGTTACAACATAGTGTAAGAAAAAAACAGAGCTCAATTTTAAATGTCAGTGCTATTTAATATATTAAAAGATATACATAATAGCCTATGTTGATTGTACAACTCTGAATTTCATACCATTTTTAATCTTCAGGCGTAATTTTAGGGTTTAATACTTCTGCTTATCGCGAGATTCTTTGGGAAATGCCTGAAGTGTTTAAGGATCAATTTCAAAATATTTTCTATATTAGTTTTGACATTTTCTTTGAAATGTATTTGTGGTTGTAAAAACTACGGTCTGAGCATTACCACTACCAATGCTAAAATAATCAATTTCCTGGATGTAATATTTGACCTATCTAATGGGCATTATGTACCATAAAGGATGTGGGCTTATATATATATATATATATATATATATATATATATATATATATATATATATATATATATATATATATCAAATGGATAAATCTAGGTAAATGAATGAGTAAATGCTTGAGTTTTATACAACCATAGATACATCAGCACACAATCTAAACCACCATTCTAGAATACTAAATAATTTACATCATTCTATCCAATTTACGTTGTCCAACAACTCTAACAATCATTTTGACAATCAAAAAGCCAAATATTTAGAAGCACTAGAACAAAGTAACCATAAAATTAACCTCAAATTCTTAGCCAATAGCAATGACGACGTCAACAAACGCAAACGCAATATGGTTTAACCCGCCCCTCAACCAAACATTTAAGTCATTTCCCAACGCTAAATAAGATTTTTAACAAGAACAACGTCAAATTTAGCTACAGTTGTGCCAAAAACATCGACCCGTATATGTTACAGCACAACTGTTTCATTCTAAACAAACTCTTCAACAATCTACAAAACAGAAACATCCCTGCAACTAAGGAATGCAACTGCAGAAAAAACAAACCCTGCCTATTAAACGGCAGATGTATGACCAAAATCGTTGGTCTATAAATCTGAAATCAAATATGACGACGAGGTCAAGTTTTATGTGGGCTCTATGGAAAGCCATTGGAAATTGCCCTTTTGCCATCACCAAATGACATTAGACAATAGACAATATTGTAAAAGCACTAACCTATATATATTTTACTGGAAACTAAAAATCGAGAATAAAAACCCAACCATCACCTGGGAATGCGTAAAGAAATCTAAACCCTTCAGCTGGAAAGGTGACAGATGTGGCTTATAAGTTTCTAAAAATTAATGATCCTAAAAAATATGATCAATCCAAATCTCTTAAACAAGAGAAGTGAGTTAAGGAGTACCTGATTTCCTAGAATCAAATTTCTAATCAAGCACGTTGACCCCGATTAATAAAGTCTAGCCGGGCCCAAGGACCACGAATTCTAGTATTGATATTATTTATTATTACCATAACTATTTTTATTAATATTTTTACTATCTTTTAGTCTTACCATTAGCAACAAGGTTTGTTTTTATTATTATTTTTATTTATTTATTTATTTTTTATTTTTGTTTCCATTTTTATTTTATTTTTATTATATATCATTGTTATTAGCATTTTTAGTATTACCTTAATATTATCACTGCCTATTTAATTAATATTATTAATTTAATTAAATTTATTAATATTATTAATTTTATTAATTTCAGTATTGATCTGTGAGTATCAAATTTTCCAAGCCCTCTTTCCTCATTATATGCCACAGAAACCTCAACTGTCTCTACTTGATCTTAAGTATTAGTTTCTTTTTCGTTTTAATTTATCAAAACTTCTTCGTTATAAAAAACCAGCAAAACGTAAGCGATCATGGCTCTCCACAACTTCCACTCTCTTGTAACCCTTAATAAACTTAATCTTTCTGTTATTTCTCCTAAGCCCTGTTCCGCCACCCATTTACTCAGCCTCATTAAATATGTTATGTGTTGTTTCTTCTGTCCCTGTTGCTTTCAAACGGCGCTGAGAGTATCAAATTTTCCAAGCCCTCCTTCCTCATTATATGCCACAGAAATCTTAACTGTCTCTATCTGATGTTAAATATTAGGTTCCTTTTTGTTTCCATTTTCTCAAAAACTTTGTCGTTGTTCACATGTTCAGTCCATGGTATCCTCAGCATCCTTCTGTAGAACCACATTTCTCTTGCTTCGCGTCTCTTCTTCTACTCTGAGGAAATTGCCTAGTTTTCACTGCCATACAGGAGGACTGATATCCCGTAACAGTTAAGTACTCTTTTCTTTGTTTCTAGTGAATTTTTTTCTCTAGCGGGAATCTTTTCAGCTGTGCTGGTCGAACTCTGACTCCTGGCAGAGAGGATCCCCAGACGAGGCTATGTCGAAGGACCGAGTCTGTTCTCGGGAAACAGCTACCCAAACTCGTTTTATACGGGTTCCACGGGAAATCTTTGACTGAGAATACGGGATCGGATGCCCAAACATTAAATTCGGCTCTCTGCCACGTTTGGGGAGGTTAGTAAATACACTTGTGAATTTTTTCTCTTTTTTTTTTTTATTACTCTGCTTAACTTTTGGAAGGCATCTTTGGCCATCCCAAGACGCCTTCGGATTTCAGTGTCGCAATTTCTGTCCTCTGTTAAAACACTTCCGTAATTTTTTTTTTTTTTTTTGCTTTTGGAATCTCTCATTTGCAATTTGCACTTTGATCTCCATCTTTTTCTACTGACATACTTTTTAGACTCCCCAATATTTTAGACTGATTTTTTTTTTTTTAAATCAGTTTCTCTTTTAATGCTAGTTTTATTTCTTTCGTTATTTATTCATTTGTTGCTTCCTTTCTTCCATTCCTTCTTTCTTTCCCGAGTTATGATAATATCCATGTCTCTTGCCGCTGGCTGAGTTTACCTTTTCCAGAATGGGATCCCATGTGTAACCAATCAACGAAGCCCTGCAGGTTGAAGAAGTGCGAAGACAGAATTTGGTGTGCTGGCGAAATATCAACGGCACCGACATAGCCACCCGCTAAATTCCACCCGCTCATCCGCCCACAAATAAACAAAATAAGTGAAGAAATAAACGAGTGCGCATGCGTGCTCTTACACAATCACTCTATATGACTTATAAAATAAGATGAGAATTGCTTTGCTTACATCGTCGGGGGTGGGGGAGGCCAATGCCTGAATCTGTATGAAGGTCACATTGCGCCAGAAAAGCTTCAAGTTTCCGAGCAGCTAGTAGATTTTTTTTTTTTTTTTCACTTCGAAAATCTACCAGAACAATACTCATTAATGGACGACTTGAATAAGCTCCTTAGCAAGATTCGGTCTCCATCAGGTATATCTTGATCCACGTAGCCTACAGAAAATTTAGAACTGAACCCTTTATTTAATCAACGGGGTTAGACTGTTCCCGTTCCACTGCCCCTGTCTTGGGCTATCTCGTCTAGTTCTTATTCTTTTATTACTGCTCGGTTAAGGCTCTCTTCGTTTCCATTAAGTCCTGCCTCGCCCAGGGATTGAACTCACTATAGCTATGTCACCAAATCCTCCAGCTATTGAGACGTAAGTATTCCCGTTACGTGAGCTGACATATCCATGATGAAGGCCCGATGATACAACGGTCGAAACGTTGCAATAACTACAATAAAGATCAAGACAATAGTAAGCATGTAAATAGTGTTTTGAGCAGGAGTAGAGGTCTATCCCTTGTTTCCTGTCTATGATTAGGTTTCCAGTTTATTTCCCTAAAGTATATCATTCTCTTTCGGGACCTGTAGCCCCTTCCATCTGAAACGGGTGGAAATGAGTTTGCTTCTAGGTTTGCTGTTGTAGAAAACTTAATAAATAATCCAATTTTCTTTCTCTGTAGACTTTTTACAATTTAGACTCCCATCTTACATTAACTCTACATCGCCTTCCCTTTGTAAGCGGAAGGAATGATTTCTGGGTCAAAATTAAATAATACGAGGGTCATTCAATAAATAAGGTGAATCTTTCGGTATAAGGACTTCTAATACAGATAGAAGCTTACTTTTTTTTTCCAACGTAGTCTCTCAGCACTGTCACACACGTTTCCCATCTGTGCACAAGCTTCCGTATTCCCTCAGCGTAAAAATCTTTGGACTGATGTCTCAACCAGTCGCTCACAACACTTTTGACTTCATCGTCACTTTTAAACTTCATGCCTCTCGTGAATGCTTTCAAGGGATCAAACAGGTGAAAGTCTGAAGGGACAAGGTTTGGGCTGTAAGGGGGATGAGGGAGCAGTTCCCAGCCCAGCTCGTTGATGGTCTGCACCGTTTGGGCTGCTGTGTGAGGCCTTGCGTTGTCATGATGCAAGATGACTCCTTCTGACTGAAGACCCCTGCGATTGTCCCAACAGATAAGCTCAAAGTCCTTGCAATGTCATCCACTGTCACCCTTCTTTCAGACTGAATGAGGTCATTGACTGATTCGATCACCTCAGGAGACCTCACTTCCAGGCCTGTCTTCATCCTCAACACTGCTCCGTCCTTCTTTAAACAATTTAGCCCACTTGTAGACATTTTTTCTGAAACATGTGGCACCATACACAGTTGACATTCTCCTATGAATTTCAACTGGTTTGCACCCTTCAGCAACCAAAAACTTGATAACTGACCGCTGTTCAATCCTGGAGCATGCTTCTTGGTCGGCCATCTTTGTTAATCGCCAAAACTCTCAAAGTTGTTTTTTAATCAGAAAAGGAAATTAAATCCATGTGAAAAAGGAGTAAAACAAAAATAAAAATGAAAAAGTGTAAGCTTTTATCTGTATTGGAAGTCCTTATACCCCAAAATTCACCTTATTTATTGAATAACCCTCGTATATACTTCTAATTCTTAGACATAATTTCTTCTGTGGTCTCGAACTTTTTTAGTGGTTTTACGTTATATATGTTTTTTTTTTGTTGTTTTTTTTTTATCGCCGATTGAATTTGAAGAGCGAGGAAAGGATAAACGGTTTTGTTATGTGGCTATATTTTCGGTTCATCACATTTAAGGTAATTGATTGTTTTTCTTATTCGCCTCTTTGCGTTATAAGTTTCTCTCGATCTATTTATCTCAGTCTGTTCGTATCTATCTATCTATCTATCTATCTATCTATCTATCTATCTATCTATCTATCTATCTATCTGTGTGTCTGTCTCAGTTTCTTCATTATATATCTATCCCAGTCTCTTCTTTAACTATCTATCGATCCATCTATCTCAGTCTGTTCGTATCTATCTATCTATCTATCTATCTATCTATCTATCTATCTATCTATCTATCTATCTATCTATCTCAGTCTGTTCGTATCTATCTATCTATGTATCTATCTATCTATCTAACTGTCTGACTGTCTCAGTCTGTTCGTATCTATCTATCTATGTATCTATCTATCTATGTGTCTGTCTGTCTCAGTTTCTTCATTATATATCTATCGATCTATCTATCTCAGTCTGTTCGTATCTATCTATCTCAGTCTGTTCGTATCTATCTATCTATCTATCTATCTATCTATCTATCTATCTATCTATCTCAGTCTCTTCATTATATATATATATATATATATATATATATATATATATATATATATATATATATATATATCAGTCTCTTCATTATCTATCTATTTATTTTCTATCTATCTATCTATCTATCTATCTATCTATCTATCTATCTATCTATCTCTATCAATCAGATACAGAGAAGTGTATGAGTAGACAAAAAGGGCTTTAAAGTCTCTGGGCAGAAACATCCGAACACTGCTTTGCGAGAATGGTGTCCTTCACTAAAAGGCATATGTGATGAGGTTGTACACACCGGAAAAAGAAGAACGTAGAGAGCTTATCGACATTAAAGAGTGTGTAGGCAGTGAACATATATCGTTGAACTTGTATCAGGTAAAAGGAGGAGAGTTACTCCGAAAGTACGCAGGTAAAATCCAACAACCTTGTAAAGCAAACATCGAGAGCGAAAAGAATACAAGAAGAGGATACTGGAAGAAACTATGGAAACAATGTTGTTGCATGGACAATTTGAGAAGGTTTACAAAACCATTAACACAAAGAATTCATGGCATTTGTTGACAAAAGTGACTTGAAACGCGAACCAGAAAGCCTACTGATCCCCCCAACCCGCCAAGACAAAGATTTGAATACTAATTCTCTCCTGGAGTATAAGTAACACTCAATAGATTGGTGACACGAAGGTAGTAAATATTATCCTTACCACTAGCACCTATGCAATACGTGTGCAGAAAGACTACAAGCGCCGCCATTATATAATGGCCTCTGCATTTGTACCAATGTAGGAATTATGAATTGGAAGTCGGCGAGTAATGATACCGTCAAAAGCCAGAGAGGGAACCGAAAACAACTGAATCAAGATCTTGTGGGATTTAAACATCCAAAACCGACCGCATCCTTCGGGCCACCAAACGACATCACTGTCGCTGGAAAAAAAAGAAAAACCTGACCTAACAACCAGCAAAAAAGAAGATGAAAATATTCTCTCATCGTTTTAGCTATTCATGGTGACCATAATATCAATGTCAAATCAATTGAGAATCTTATGAAATACACTGAACTCCGGATTGAGTTGTTCGAATTTAAGAATTTCCAAGCCAGGGGTCGGCAATATACGGTACACGTGCCAGATGTGGCATGCCAAGCAATTTTCAATGACACACAGCCGCAAATGACATCACGAAGTCCGAACCAATAATTACTACAACACAAAGAAGATATTTAACTGTTTCAATTTTTAATATATACGAAAGTATATATACTGTATATTACTATATAAAATATATTGTAGAACAGGTATATTGACTCTGACTTGTATAAAGATATGTCTGCTGTTGGCACACTGAATGATTTTAAAACCCTACTTCCCTCTCTTTCTATTTTTCTCTTTCCATCTTTCTCTTTCTATTTTTCTCTTTCCACCTCTCTCTCTTTCCACCACCCTCTCTTTCCACTTCTCTCACTTTCTACGTCTCTCTCTCTCCAATTCTCTCTCTTCACATCTCACTCTTTCTACTTCTCTCTCTTTCCATCTCTCTCTTTCCACATCTCTCTCTCTCTTTCCACATCTCTCTCTTCCCACCTCATTCTTTCCACCTCTCTCTCTCTCTCTCCACATCTCTCTCTTCCCACCTCTCTCTCTTTCCACTTCTCTCTCTTTCCACTTCTCTCACTTTCTACGTCTCTCTCTCTCTCTCCAATTCTCTCTCTTCCCACCTCACTCTTTCTACGTCTCTCTCTTTCCATCTCTCTCTTTCCACCTCTCTCTCTCCACATCTCTCTCTTCCCACCTCTCTCTCTTTCCACCTCTCTCTCTCTCCACATCTTTCTCTTCCAACCTCTCTCTCTTTCCACCTCTCTCTTTCCACCTCTCTCTCTTTCCACCTCTCTCTCTTTCCATCTCTCTCTCTCTCTTCACATCTCTCTCTTCCCACCTCTCTCTCTTTCCACCTCTCTCTCTTTCCATCTCTCTCTCTCTTCACATCTCTCTCTTCCCACCTCCCTCTCTCTTTCCACCTCTCTCTCTTTCCATCTCTCTCTTTCCACCTCTCTCTCTTTCCATCTCTCTCTCTCTTCACATCTCTCTCTTTCCACCTCTCTCTTTTCACCTCTCTATCTCTCTTTCCACCTCTCTCTCTCTCTTTCCACCTCTCTCTTTCCATATTTACAATACATATTTTGCATATATTCCTATATAAAATATATTATAGAACAGGTATATTGACCCTGACTTGTATAAAAATACGTATACTGTTGGCACACTGTGTGCTTTTAAAACCCTAAATTGGCACATAGTTTTCAAAATGTTGCCAACCCCTGATCTAAACAAGAAGATATCTCCTTCCCAGATTCATTCATTATCTCCTAACTTCGAGGTCGGCTACCTACGGCACGCGTGCCACACGCAGCACGATATGCACTTTTCCTATGGCACGTAGCCGCAAATGACATCAGAATGTCCGAACCAATGACTACTACAACGCAAAGAAGCTGTTTCAAAACTTCTCCTTCGTTGGACTCCCATTAATAATAAAAACTTAAAAACACTTTATTTCTATTAATGTGGTTTACATAATATTGTATATATATATATATCTATATAAAATATATTTTAGAACTGGTAGATTGACGTTGACTTGTATAAAAATATGTATGCTGTTGGTAAGCTGAATGATTTTAAAACCCTAAGTCGACACGTAGCAAAAAGTTGCCGATCCCTGGTTTAATAGATATATAAATATCAGACGCTGTTTTCCCCTATAATGGTGGACGCAGGTTCAAATCCCGGCAATGGCCCTATTTTCTTTATTCTTTTTTCGAATACTCAAGCTCGTAGACGAAATAAACGTTGTTCAAAAACGAGTCTTTCTACTGAAATACGGGTTTGCACTAAAAATAATGTTTTAGTTGAAAGAATTTAAATTTTGACGATATAATCGTACAATATGAAAATATACTTTTATGAAATTATGGCAATATTAATATCTCGGAATCTTTTAAATTATATATCCACAGACTATGGGAAAATGAGATTTAATTGTAATTTACTTTTGTGAGGGTTGGGGAAGGAATTATGATATAATGAGACCAAAAGTAAACAGTTTCTTTCTTGACACATTGATATTGCAAAACCATCTTTTAACCTTTCGATATCTATAAGTACAATAAGAAAAAATATTTTCTAATAATCTTTAATTCTTTCAATTGAGAATTTGTTCCAGTATAAGGACAACAGAATAAGATATATAGGGTGACCCAAAAAAACGGGAATTTTTGAAGTGCGTATATGAGCAAGTGGCAACACTGCGAGACAGTGACCTTGAGCAAGTAAACATTTCGCCATTTTAGTAACAAGAATAAAATTCACAGTATCCCAGCTGAGATGTTGCAGCAGTCAATGAGGAATCTCAACAGTAGATTTCAAGAATGCATTCGTACAGGAGGACGCCATCTACAGGAGATAATTAAAAAAAAATGAAAATTCCATCATTGTTTCTTAAATGGCATGTTTTAAGGTTTCAATTACTATGAATTAAATATTTTTCTTCCATCACTCTTGGTTTTATTGGATTGTTAAAAAGTTCCTGTTTTTTTGGGGTCACCCTATATTTTAGTATATTGTAGAACAGGTAGATTGACGTTCACTTGCATAAAAATATGTATGCTGTTGGCACACTGAATGATTTTAAAACCTTGAGTCGGCACATAGTTAGCAAAAGGTTGATGACTCCTGATCTAGGCTGCTAGTGTCCCAATTATCAGTGGAGATTGAGGTATATACTCACATGCATATTTGTTACAGCATTCACCCGGGATAGGTTGAGCTGGCTGCATCAAACCAAACCTGCCACATCTCGAAGGACGTGGAAATTCATAGAAGAGGAGGAATTTTGCAATATCACAAACGGCTCTCAGCTGCATATATCCACTTTAAGATAGTGCGATCCGAGCAGTTCAAGGTTGGTTTGAATTCAGAGATTTCCTTCTCTTAGACTGGTTGCCAACCAAGATTAAGGGACCTAATCTCTCTTGCTATTTACCCATAGCTTGGGGCTAAGGTATGAATTCATGCCTTTCCCAAGGGTATTAGCACGTAAGTGAATCTAATAGACTCGACTAGAATTCGAACTCGTATCACCGATTCTTCAATCCGAGCCGCTATTCATTACTTAGGTCTATACCATCGAAAGTCAAGTCCTGTATTAAAGGCTAGTATGTTGACCATGTTCACCATAGTCTATGAATATAGAAAACAGCGCAGTACGTAAACTGTTCAATGAAACAACGTTAAAGATTAACACTCACGGGTCAGACACTCTACTGAATCTGACTATATCGCCAATACCACCAGCAGCTGTTCCGTAATTCTTCAGTCTTCGATATCAAAGGCTGACAGTGCATATTCCGGAAAAACATGGCCGCCTTTATACACGTCCAATTGAATATTTTGAGCCTTCTGATTGGTTAACTCTTCTATTGGTGAACTATAAAATGAGTCAGCTCAATTTGGCTGGCTCACTAGTACACTAGGGTACCCAAAAACTCCAACATATTATCCCATCACTTCAGAAATTTGACACTGCAAATGTTCCAAGAAGAGGGCTATCTGTCTAAGGTCTTGAGGACCTCACGGGGAGCACTGATAACGAAAGATCTCCGGTCGAAAATGAAAATAGCTCGAAAGAATAATATAATAATAAAATGCCTTATTGAGGGTTCAGGAAAACTCAACACCACGGACTGATCGCGGGGGGCAAATCATGACTGAGACAATTCAAGACCGAGACAACTCAACAACAGAAAATGATAATTATTTTATCACCGAATGAAAGTTTTTTTCTTCAAATAAGGCATTTGAAAAGGCATGAAAAATATGAACCCTTTTTTAGTATTTAATTATTTTTAATAATGGAAATCGTAAAGAAATTTTAATAAAGTTGAAATATAAAAAAAAAGAATTTCGATTTATTTTATTAAGAAATAAATGACATTACAATTTACCTTACTAAAAATAAAATCTTTTTGTCTTGCATTTTTCCATTTTATAAAAAATAATTAAAAACAAGTGTTTTTTATAGAATTATTATTATATGTCGATTTACTTTATTAAAAATTAAATTTCTTTACGATTTATTTTATTAAAAACAAATTGTTCATATTTTACATAACGAATATATTTCATACTCACCAAATTTCTTAATAACATTGTACACTGTTGAAACAGGAATATCGCGGAACCTTAGAGATGGCCCATACCTTTTCGGGCCTTATACTTAATAATAGCACATGACATATTCTCATGCATCTTCTTTGATTGGTTGGTTGTTTGGGGTTTTATGGCATATCAACCACTATGGGTTATTTAATGCCAGATCCAGTATTTACTAAATATATCAAAAACGTATAGCTGGCAACATCATTGTTTCAAAAACGTATAGCTGGCAACATCATTGTTTCAAAAACGTATAGCTGGCAAGATCATATTGTTTCAAAAACGTATAGCTGGCAACATCATTGTTTCAAAAACGTATAGCTGGCAACATCATATTGTTTCAAAAACGTATAGCTGGCAACATCATTGTTTCAAAAACGTATAGCTGGCCACATCATATTGTTTCAAAAACGTATAGCTGGCAACATCATTGTTTCAAAAACGTATAGCTGGCAACATCATATTGTTTCAAAAACGTATAGCTGGCAACATCATTGTTTCAGAAACGTATAGATGGCAACATCATATTGTTTCAAAAACGTATAGCTGGCAACATCATTGTTTCAAAAACGTATAGCTGGCAACATCATATTGTTTCAAAAACGTATAGCTGGTAACATCATTGTTTCAAAAACGTATACCTGGCAAGATCATATTGTTTCAAAAACGTATAGCTGGCAACATCATTGTTTCAAAAACGTATAGCTGGCAACATCATATTGTTTCAAAAACGTATAGCTGGCAACATCATTGTTTCAAAAACGTATACCTGGCAAGATCATATTGTTTCAAAAACGTATAGCTGGCAACATCATTGTTTCAAAAACGTATAGCTGGCAACATCATATTGTTTCAAAAACGTATAGCTGGCAACATCATATTGTTTCAAAAAGGTATAGCTGGCAACATCATTGTTTCAAAAACGTATAGCTGGCCACATCATATTGTTTCAAAAACGTATAGCTGGGAACATCATTGTTTCAAAAACGTATACCTGGCAACATCATATTGTTTCAAAAACGTATAGCTGGCAACATCATTGTTTCAAAAACGTATAGCTGGCAACATCATATTGTTTCAAAAACGTATAGCTGGCAACATCATTGTTTCAAAAAAGTGTAGTTGGCAACATCATTGTTTCAAAAACGTACAGATGGCAACATCATTGTTTCAAAAACGTATAGCTGGCAATATCATTGTTTCAAAAACGTACAGCTGGCAACATCATTGTTTCAAAAAAGTGTAGTTGGCAACATCATTGTTTCAAAAACGTACAGCTGGCAACATCATTGTTTCAAAAAAGTGTAGTTGGCAACATCATTGTTTCAAAAAAGTGTAGTTGGCAACATCATTGTTTCAAAAAAGTGTAGTTGGCAACATCATTGTTTCAAAAACGTACAGCTGGCAATATCATTGTTTCAAAAACGTACAGCTGGCAACATCATTGTTTCAAAAACGTATAGCTGGCAACATCATTGTTTCAAAAACGTACAGCTGGCAACATCATTGTTTCAAAAACGTATAGCTGGCAACATAATATCATTTCAAAAACGTATAGCTGGCAACATCATTGTTTCAAAAACGTATAGCTGGCAACATCATTGTTTCAAAAACGTATAGCTGACTACATCATTGTTTCAAAAACGTATAGCTGGAAACATCATTGTTTCAAAAACGTATAGCTGGCAACATCATATTGTTTCAAAAACGTATAGCTGGCAACATCATATTGTTTCAAAAACGTATAGCTGGCAACATCATATTGTTTCAAAAACGTATACCTGACAACATCATATTCTTTCAAAAACGTACAGCTGGAAACATCATTGTTTCAAAAACGTATAACTGGCAACATCATTGTTTCAAAAAAGTATAGTTGGCAACATCATTGTTTCAATGTGCCGTAAAAGACCTGGAAGTTCACTATTTTCCCATAGCTGGGACCCCAACAGGTGCTACTCCCCCGGGTGAGGCTGGACCTGGGAACACCAGCAATTAAGAGGTGGTTCCACGCTTCATCAAAACCTCCTGATCAGAGGCCTTGCTGTTGGATGCAGTTTAACGTCGTACCCAGGACGCATCTTTTTTGACTTAAACTATTGTGACAAAGGAACAAGGCACAACGTGACTTTTAAAACATTGGAGTCACCATTCATTGGCTAATGCATATCATGTGGACACTGACACCTTATCAAAGGTGATTCTAATTTCTGATTTATTACAGCTAAATTAAAATATTTTTACCTATTTATTTTTAATTATTTTAAAGGGAGCAATACCAATTTCACAGTAACCGTATGCTTTCATTTTTTTCCCTTCTTACAGCTTTTAAAAACTCGCTTAAACCTTTTACAGTAGAAAGCGAGATGAAAGGTCCAAGTATAAAAGCTACAACAAGACAGAATGCATTGTTATAAAGAAATGGGTGAGCCCAAAATGCAGATTACAAATCAGGGATGCTAAAATCAAACAAGTACAGACGTTTAAATATATGGGAATTGTTCTAACAGAGACGGAAAGTGCGACACTGAGATCCGAAGACGTATATGGGCTGGTCAAAGACGCATTCCAAAAGCTAAGCAGAGTATTAAGAGACAGGAAAATTTCGTTGGAAACAAAGAAAAGAGTACTGAACTGTTACGAGATATCTGTCTTCCTGGATAGTAGCGAATGCCGGACAATCTCCTCAAAGATGAAGAAGAAACATGAAACAACAGAAATGTGGTTCTACAGAAAGATGCTGAGGATGCCAGAGACCGAACATGTGAGCTAGGATGAGGTTTTGGAGAGAATGGGAAAAAAGAGGAAACTTATACTTAAGATCATGAAGAGGGAGTAGAAATTTCTGGGGCACGTAATGAGGAAGGAGGGCTTGGAAAACCTGATACTCACAGGACAGATTAAGGGGGAAAGGGACAAAGGAGAACAGCGCGTAACATACTTGATGGGTGGTAGAACATGTTTTGGTAGAAATAGAAAAAAGACAAAACTGATTAAGAGCTACAAGGGATAGGAAGATGTGGAGGGCCATGATCGCCTACGTACTGAAAGGACACGGCACATAAAAGAAAGAAAAGTTCTTTATCAAGCATGAGTTTTCAAAAGACCAGAGCTGTTTCACTAGATGAGATTGTTTTTTGTTTTTCAAGAAATATTCTTCATTATGTGCTAAAATTTCAGGGGTGCTAATAATTGTGACCGGTATCATCTCTTGAATAGAACATAACCTTCCCTTTTGTGAGAACCCTCGACTGGCTTCACCCCCCGCCGTTAAACCCCACCCCCACCTGGAAAATGAACCGATGAACACCAGGATGTTCCTTTCAGAATTTTACGCGCACATCACATAGCTTTCTCCTTCACCGTTTTTGATGGATAATACGCACACACACACACACACACACACATATATATATATATATATATATATATATATATATATATATATATGATGAAAAAATATGGAAAAGACAAAGAAAAATCCGAATGTGTAAGTTTACTGTTTTAATTTTGTTTTGCTGTCGCCTTCAGACGTTTCGGTCTAGTAGACCATCTTCAGGACATGGTTATTGGAGACATATTTATATTTAAGTTAACATGAAGAGACGATAGACACAAGACAGAGAATTTCGGTTTTTCTTTTTCTGACGAGTCTTGTGTCTATCGTCTCTTCATGTTAACTTAAATATAAATATGTCTCCAATAACCATGTCCTGAAGATGGTCTACTAGACCGAAACGTCTGAAGTCGACGGCAAAAGAAAATTAAAACAGTAAACTTACATATTCGGATTTTGCTTTGTCTTTTCCATATTTTTTCATCATACCGTCGTATCTACATCCACATATTTGCTTACACACACACACACACACACACACACACACACACACACACACACACACACACACACACACATATAATATATATGTATTCTGCATTAAAACAAATGAAAATATAGAAAAAAATGAGGAGTCGGTGGTTGGTTGTTATGGAAGAAAGTTAAAAATAATCTAAAAGATCTGCGTGCGCCTGAGTTCTGAATCATTAATAATCACATGAAAATCGGCTATTCGGATCTGGCCAAGGCCAGCTTGTCCACTCTAGTCCATAAAACGTGGACAGATAACACATTTTAACTGGAATTAATGGCGAAGGAATTGGGCTTCCTCGATTCCCAACAGGGTAATAAGGACAGCGATGCCTTTTATATAGATAAGACGTTACTATTGGTGAATAATAACACACACAAAGACACGTGTGCAGATACACACGTGTAAACTGAAGCTCACAAACCTCCCCATGTACACTCATGGTCTTTTTTTCACTGGTATCAACTTATCCACGGATACGCTGTTCACAGTCTGAGTTATCCGCGGTCATATGAAGAAATAAACAATTCATACGTTTCATTTAATAATCGTCCCAAAGCAACAAAAGACTGATGCCAAATGGAAGCTATAAAATGAAAAGGTCAAAGGTTGAGAGTTAATTAGGAAAGAAAGACTAGTATACTGAGGTGACTAAGATCTACCAAGAGAATCTTCGATCCGTTGCATAACTTACATTACACGATATTGTTCAAATCCATTATTAACTATTGGTAGGAACAGTGGAAATTTCATACTTTTCAAGTATTCACTGAAATTAAACAACGTCTCTGATATGTCTTTTCCATCTTTCCTCTTCATCAAAACGAAACAGTTCATTATTCCTGAAGCATTAGCAATGCGTTTCTTTCTTTCTTTCTTTTTCTTCCTTTTCTCTTTCTTTCTTTCTTTCACTGAAATTAAACAGCGTCTCTGATATGTCTTTTCCATCTGTCCTTGTGATCAAAACGGAACAGTTCATTATTCCTTAGGCATTAGCAATGCGTTTCTTTTTCCTTTCTGTCTTTCTTTCCTTCTTTTCTCTTTCTTTCTTTTTTCTTTCTTTTCTCTTTCTTTATTTGCTTCAGTGAAATCAAACAGCGTTTCTGATATGTCTTTTCCATCTTTCCTCGTTATCAAAACGGAAACAGTTCATTATTCCTTAGGCATTAGCAATGCGTTTCTTTTCCCTTTCTGTCTTTCTTTCTTTCTTTCTTTCTTTTCTCTTTCTTTCTTTTTTCTTTCTTTTCTCTTTCTTTCTTTCAGTGAAATCAAACAGCGTCTCTGATATGTCTTTTCCATCTTTCCTGTTGATCAAAGCGGAACAATCCATTATTTATGAGCTACTGGCAAAGCGTGTTACGTATAAAGTAACTGAGGCCGGGATAAGCTGCAGTATCTTTCATGTTTGAACGCAATCTTAACTACTGAGGATTGCGTACAGACGCAAGAGACTGCCTTCAGATGAGCTGGCTAGGTGTAGCCGTAGGTTCTATGCTAGTAGTTTCTTCACTCACACTTCTCGCTTATGGAACACTCACCCGGACCCATGCTTTTCAGCCAACTTTAATCTGCATAAATTTCAATGCAATCTCAATCACTGTCTACTATCTTCCTGATTGCTCTTCTTCTCCTCCTCCTCATTACTAATATCTCTGTTCCTAATTCCTACACATGCTGTAAAACCTTGCATGCTAGTGGCTGTACTGCCTTGCTTGGGGTGATATATATATATATATATATATATATATATATATATATATATTAGCATCTTACAAAAAAACATGTAAGAATAGCTACACAATCGCAGTCGTGTTTCAACGTATTGAGCCCTCTTTTAAGTTAAATGCTATGAACGTTGTAAGTGTACGTTATTCGTTGTCATCGTACTTGTATATATATATATATATATATATATATATATATATATATATATATATATATATATATATATATATATATATATATATAGAAATTGTTAGGAGGATTTGATAATTATAATTAAGTAATTCATCGAGTCTGAAACCTCAACAGAATGCAGAAAGCACTGGACGGCCGTTTCGTCCTATATTTGGGACTCATCAGCAGTGCGCATCCACTACCGAGAATTGAAACCCTGACAGTTAGGTTATCAAACAAACGTCATACCAACTGTTCAACGGGTTTCGGTGACAATATAGCGCCGCTCGTTCACATATTCCGTGGTGGAACTCAGCTGAGATTCTCTCTAACCATAGGACGGTGCCCACCTCCCGAGCCACGACTAATATCACCAAGCCGCTCAAACTAGGTAGTGGATGCTCACTGCTGATGAGTCCCAAATATAGGACGAAACGGCCGTCCAGTGCTTTCTGCATTCTGTTGAGGTTTCTTTCAGACTCAATAACTTACTTAATTATATATATATATATATATATATATATATATATATATATATATATATATATATATATATATATATGCGTGTGTGCGTGAAAAGTTTGATATAAATAAAATTTAACTGTGAAATTAGCAAACGACAAAAGGAAGACTAACAATATTTTTCTACTTATATATAGATTTTAAAATTCATTAAGATATTAGATTACGGTGAATATTTTTCTAACTATTTAAGATTCGTGTGTAGTTAAAAATTATATAAATAAAACGCTCAAGTTATAAAATCCAAACGACCCTCCGCTGGTTTTCAATTCAGAGTTGTCCTTCTAGATCGATTGCCACCCAAGGCTATTGAACCCACTCTGCCATGTTATTTACCCATAGCTAGGGGAGAAGAGATGAATTCATGCCTTTCCCAAGGGTATTAGTACATAATGAACTCGACTGGAATTTGAACACGGCTCTTCGATTCCTCGCCATTAATCCATCGTTGTCCTTACTTTTGTTGCCATATACTCGACGTTTCGACACTTCTTCAAGTGATATACGTTGGAATTTCGAACCGATCACTTGATTTAGTCTACGGGGGTAGGTTGTTCTAATTCCACCTGCCATGCCTCTTTTTTATATCCCAGTTTCAGTTAAATCCCTTTTGAAAATCAACTCTCCAAGTTTTTGTTCACCGCTGCTGTGGCCAGGTATTGAACTCACAACTCTTTGGGTCAAGTCACATTTTGGATTTCATATCCAACGCTTTTTTCTTCACTAGACTATGTTGAGAGTTCAATAAAGGACTCTCTCCGAAATTCCAGCGTATATCACCGAAAGAAGGCCGGAGCGTATTACGGCCGAAACGTCGTCAGTAAAGAAGAAGACAGCAGTCCGAATGATTTAAATAGCGTAAATACGAATCGATTTCCAGGTTTTAATCCCCGATCAATCAAATATCAGATACTTTGAGAATGGTTCCGACACTTTGAGAATGGTTCCGACACTTTGAGAACGGTTTCAACACTTTGAGAATGGTTCCAACACTTTGAAAATGGTTCCGACACTTTGAGAATGGTTCCGACACTTTGAGAACGGTTTCGACACTTTGAGAATGGTTCCAACACTTTGAAAATGGTTCCAACACTTTGAGAATGGTTCCGACACTTTGAGAATGGTTTCGACACTTTGAGAATGGTTCCAACACTTTGAGAATGGTTCCGACACTTTGAGAATGGTTTCGACACTTTGAGAATGGTTCCAACACTTTGAGAATGGTTCCGACACGTTGAGAATGGTTTCGACACTTTGAGAATGGTTCCAACACTTTGAGAATGGTTCCACCACTTTGAGAATGATTCCAACACTTGTAAGTTATCATGAGTAACGGAGTAGAAAACAAAGAAATTTAACAAGATATCTCTTGTCAACAGCTCCCTGACAATCTAAGTTCTGAATTACTATTCAATTCCATAGCAGAGTAAAAAAGACAAAGATATGGAATTCTAAGGCGTAATATATCGTTAGCGTCTGCAATTAGTTTGAATTTTCGCATATTCACACTTTCTATTGATATACAAAATGATTTTTTTTTGTCTTTCTTCCAAATATATTACTCTTTCTAAAGTTTCTTCTCTTTTCTTTCTCTCCAAAATATTTTTCTTTCTTTTTCTCTCCCGTATTTTTCTTTTCTTTTTTTTTTATCAGCGTCTTCCTTTCTCTTTTTCCCAAGTATTAGTATTTTTCCCTCTGTCTTTGCAAAAATCTTTCTTTCCAGTGTCTTTTTCTCTTTTTCTTTTCTCACTCACCCCCATTTCTTACACTTTGTCTCTCTCTCTCTCTCTCGCCAATGCATTTCCCTGTCTTCATCCACAAACGTCTTACTTTCATATTCTCCATGATTTATAGCTCTCTCTCTCTCTTTTTCTAACATGCCATTCTCTCTCTTTCTCTCGCTTTTAGGTCTTAATCTGTCTTTCTCCCTTATTTATAACTCTCTCTCTTTTTCTCTCCAGTATTTTTCATTCTCTTTTTTTTTATTCAGTGTCTTATTCCATCTTTTTCCCCAGCATTTTCCATCTCTTTCCTTGCTAGGTCGTTCTTTCCAGTGTCTTTTTCGCTAACATTCTCTCTCTCTCTCTCTCTCTCACCCTAGGTCTTACTCTCTCTTTCCCTCCAATGCCTTTCTCTCTCTTTCTCTCCAAGGTTTTACTCTGTCTTTCTCCCTTATTTATAACTCTCTCTCTTTTTCTCTCCAGTATTTTTCATTCTCTTTTTTTTTATTCAGTGTCTTATTCCATCTTTTTCCCCAGCATTTTCCATCTCTTTCCTTGCTAAGTCGTTCTTTCCAGTGTCTTTTTCGCTAACATTCTCTCTCTCTCTCTCTCTCTCACCCTAGGTCTTACTCTCTCTTTCCCTCCAATGCCTTTCTCTCTCTTTCTCTCCAAGGTTTTACTCTGTCTTTCTCCCTTATTTATAACTCTCTCTCTTTTTCTCTCCAGTATTTTTCATTCTCTTTTTTTTTATTCAGTGTCTTATTCCATCTTTTTCCCCAGCATTTTCCATCTCTTTCCTTGCTAAGTCGTTCTTTCCAGTGTCTTTTTCGCTAACATTCTCTCTCTCTCTCTCTCTCACCCTAGGTCTTACTCTCTCTTTCCCTCCAATGCCTTTCTCTCTCTTTCTCTCCAAGGTTTTACTCTGTCTTTCTCCCTTATTTATAACTCTCTCTCTCTTTTTCTCTCCAGTAATTTTCATTCTCTTTTTTTTTTATTCAGTGTCTTATTCCATCTTTTTCCCCAGCATTTTCCATCTCTTTCCTTGCTAAGTCGTTCTTTCCAGTGTCTTTTTCGCTAACATTCTCTCTCTCTCTCTCTCTCTCTCACCCTAGGTCTTACTCTCTCTTTCCCTCCAATGCCTTTCTCTCTCTTTCTCTCCAAGGTTTTACTCTGTCTTTCTCCCTTATTTATAACTCTCTCTCTTTTTCTCTCCAGTATTTTTCATTCTCTTTTTTTTTATTCAGTGTCTTATTCCATCTTTTTCCCCAGCATTTTCCATCTCTTTCCTTGCTAAGTCGTTCTTTCCAGTGTCGTTTTCGCTAACATTCTCTCTCTCTCTCTCTCACCCTAGGTCTTACTCTCTCTTTCCCTCCAATGCCTTTCTCTCTCTTTCTCTCCAATGTTTTACTCTGTCTTTCTCCCTTATTTATAACTCTCTCTCTTTTACTCTCCAGTAATTTTCATTCTCTTTTTTTTTTATTCAGTGTCTTATTCCATCTTTTTCCCCAGCATTTTCCATCTCTTTCCTTGCTAAGTCGTTCTTTCCAGTGTCGTTTTCGCTAACATTCTCTCTCTCTCTCTCACTCTAGGTCTTACTCTCTCTTTCCCTCCAATGCCTTTCTCTCTCTTTCTCTCCAATGTTTTACTCTGTCTTTCTCCCTTATTTATAACTCTCTCTCTTTTACTCTCCAGTAATTTTCATTCTCTTTTTTTTTTATTCAGTGTCTTATTCCATATTTTTCCCCAGCATTTTCCATCTCTTTCCTTGCTAAGTCGTTCTTTCCAGTGTCGTTTTCGCTAACATTCTCTCTCTCTCTCTCACTCTAGGTCTTACTCTCTCTTTCCCTCCAATGCCTTTCTCTCTCTTTCTCTCCAAGGTTTTACTCTGTCTTTCTCCTTTATTTATAACTCTCTCTCTTTTTCTCTCCAGTATTTTTCATTCTCTTTTTTTTTTTAATAAGTGTCTTATTCCATCTTTTTCCCCAGCATTTTCCATCTCTTTCCTTGCTAAGTCGTTCTTTCCAGTGTCTTTTTCGCTAACATTCTCTCTCTCTCTCTCTCTCTCACCCTAGGTCTTACTCTCTCTTTCCCTCCAATGCCTTTCTCTCTCTTTCTCTCCAAGGTTTTACTCTGTCTTTCTCCCTTATTTATAACTCTCTCTCTTTTTCTCTCCAGTAATTTTCTTTCTCTTTCTTCCTTTCTGCGAAAATTCTTCTCTAATTCTTTTTAACAATTCTTCGTCACTCTTGTCTTTCTCTTTTTCCATCTCCCCATCTCTTTCTCTACAGTATTTCACTCTTTCTCTCTTTTTCTTTAATTTGTTTTCCTCTCTGTTGCTTTCCTCCCTTTCTACTTAGTGTCTTTTACTTTCTTATTCTTTCTTTCTTTCTTTCTTTCTTTCTTTCTTTCTTTCTTTCTTTCTTTCTTTTTTTTATTTTATCTATCTATTTTACTCTCTCTTTCTCCCTAATATCTTACTATCGTTTTCCCATGAATTTCTTTATCTCTCTCTTTCTCTCAAAATATGTCTCTCCCTCTCTCTTTCTACTCTCTTTTCGATTTGTTACTATCACTTTCTCACTAATTTATCTCTCTCCCTCTTTTTCTCTGCAATATTTTTCTATCTCTCACCAATCTCTCTCCCTCTCTCTCTCTTTCTTTCCCTACTGTCATTGTTTTGCTCCTTTTCCATCCGAAACATAGAATCTCCAGGCGAAAATTCGTTACGTATTCGCGCTCACTTTCTCAAATTTGTCGTAGTTCCTCTTTCTTTCTTTCTTTCTTTCTTTCTTTCTTTCTTTCTTTCTTTCTTTCAATTAACTTTTTATTTCTTTACTTCTTTCTTTTATTAATTTTTTTATTATTTATTACCTTCTTCCTGTTTAAGTCTTTCTGTTTCTTTCTTTCATTCTTTCTTTCCTTCTTTCTTTCAGTCAACTTATTTATTTTCTTCTTTCTTTCTTTCTTTCTTTTCCTGATATTTTCTTTCGTATTCTTAAGCTTTCTTCCTTCTTTCTTCCTTTTTTTATTTCAGTTAACTTATTTATTTTCTTCTTTCTTTTATTAACTTTTTATTCTTTCTTTCTTTCTTTCTTTCCTTTTTTATTTCCTTTCTTTCTTTCTTTCCCTGAAATTTTCTTTCGTATTCTTATTCTTTCTTTTTTCTTTCTTACTTTCTTTCTTTCAGACAACTTAATTATTTTCTTCTTTCTTTTATTAACTTTTCTTTCTTTCTTTTTTTCTTTCTTTTCCTGAAATTTTCTTTCTTATTCTTAATCTTTCCTCCTTCTTTCTTACTTTCTTTCTTTCTGTCAACTTATTTATTTTCTTCTTTCTTTTATTAACATTTTATTCTTTCTTTCTTTCTTTCTTTCTTTCTTTCTTTCTTTTTTCTTTCTTTCTTTCTTTCTTTCTTTCTTTCTTTCTTTCTTTCTTTCTTTCTTTCATGTCTCTCCCGTTTTCAAACTCTCTCTGTCCCTTTATCATTGCCGCCGCCACTCCTTTTCTCTCTTATCACCCCCCCGGTCCGAGAACATGCACATGACACAATTCACGTTCTTGCAATAAACCCATTGTAAATTGCCTCTGTTAATTTCATATAATGTTGCCATTAATGCAGTCTTTTATTTCTAATGGTAAAACTCAACGCCAATGGCATAGGCTCATTTGGAAGGAAAGGCAAAAAAAAGGGCATCCGTTTTAGAGGACTTTAGAATTCCCTTTTTTGGGGGCGGGAGGGGGGAGTATGTGTGGAGGGAAAGAATGAGACCAAATAGATCGAGGCTCCATCTGTAAACTTTGGTCCCCACCCCACAAATATCTTTGTTTTTTCCTCATTTGCTACGTCCAATTTCATTTTTATTTATATAAGTGATAAACTACGCTGATAAAACCTCTGAGCATGTGCACGACCGACCGACCGACCACGTGCGATCGCGCGTGCGCACACACACAGACACACACACCGAAACATACGCACACTGATGCACGCACAAACATTCTAACATACATACACAAATCCACGTTTACATATATATATATATATATATATATATATATATATATATATATATATATATGTATGTATGTATGTATGTGTGTGTGTATTTGTGTGTGTGCAAATATATAGATAAATAAGAAAGAACACGTTAGGGAAATAATCAATACGAAGTTCTTTAGTATTTTTGTTTTTATTTTTAAAAAAACAGTGCGCCATACAGAAGTAGAGCTTAAATTATAATTATTTTTATAAAAACTATGATTCCTTCGCTACATAAGAGTTCTCATGTTTCTAAAACAAGAGGCAAAAACCTCAATATAATTATTAAAATTAAATTGAATTAAAGTATCAAGCCCTGTTTCATCCTCAAGCGATTTTTTGAGAATTGGATTCCAAATATTTCGCTTGAGGCACCCATGCATTTATATATATATACAGATTACACACACACACACACACACACACACACACATATATATATATATATATATATATATATATATATATATATATATATATATATATATATATATATATCTTTTAAGATATTTATTAAGTTTATACCTTCTTTTGATAGATACAAATATTTAAGTAAATACTCTGTTTTTATAATAAACAGTATTTATAATATTTACCGGCCTGAATGTCCGATAAATTTTCACAGAAAATACGGAACCGTCATATAGCCTGACGTGCCTTAACCGATTGGGCCACAGAGGATCGTTCGATTAGCAAGGTCGATTTTACTGCTTTTAAACTACAATCTTCCATGAATCTCTCACGTACATTCATATCTGCTCAAAGCGTATCCAAATGTAAACAAATGACGTCACATATTATGAAATAGACAATGTGTTCGCGTAGAACTTGATTTTTTAGAGTTTTTTAGAGACCAGTGTTATGTGAGACGGATAGCAAAAAAGGTATGTCCTCCGCGTAGAGAGTTCGTTTTTCCTTTGGGTTACCTCGTCGCCACTTGTTATGGTCCAAGTTCCTTGTACCACGGTGATGGTCCAAGGTAGAACCAATGAAGAATAACTCAAACACAGGTATGGAATAACACAGATATATTACAAACAGAAATATATACAAAGAAGTAGAAGTATTAGTAATGACTATCAGATTTGGTTAGAGTGAACTATGTTGTCTCGACAAGTATCACTATTCCAATGTCTTACAGTAATCGTCTGACTCGTCACACCTGTTAGAATAGACGAAATAGAATAAAAAAAATAAGAAACAAAATCAATAAAGTAAATAATAAACAAATTAACAAACCATTATGACCAAAATATTATAGACTATAAAAATCAAACCAAAAATCGGACGATAAAATAGGCATAACTGTTATATAAGAATAAAAAAATGAACAAAATAAAAATATGTACTAAGTTACTTAAAAATCGAAAATCAAAAAGAGAAAATATACAGTGTAACAAATAAATAATATCAAGTATAATAAATTGATCTAAATACATCCAAATATATAAATAAATTAACAACCGATACCGATAAACTCGCCGTTAGAAAAAACAAATAAAGATAATCAATCCAAATAAATACATGAAGTAATAAACAAATTAAAATCTGTTCCCACCAAAATAATAGTTAGAACAAACTACAACAATCAACCCCAAAATTGAACAAATAGCTTTAATTATCTTCCAAAACAAAAACAAAACTATTAAATAGGCTATATAAACATTTTTACTACGTTAATAAAAACACCGATCAAAATAAAAATAAATAAATATATAAGATAAGAAATAAAAATTAAAAAAAAAAAAATAACAAGCAAAATAATTTAACCCAAATAAATAAATAAACAAATAAACAACTTCCGGTAAAATAAACGTCAAAATAGACTAGCCACAATGCACCACTGACCCGTATATATAAATAGCCGAGAAAAATAACAGCATTCGTGGCCAGACGATTGCATCTAGCATGAAACAGACTATCGCCTCTAACTGTTGACTTCTATGTTCACTTTTATATATATATATATATATATATATATATATATATATATATATATATATATATATATAAGATTTATTTTTAATTCTAAAATGTTAAATGCTTATTTTAGTGGATACCTGTATTTGAAACAGACACTCCGGTTTCTTGGGGTTTTTTTTGGGGGGGGGGGGGCGGGGGTTCAAACAGTGTTTATTAAGTATACCGGTCTGCGTATTCGAGAAAACTTAATAAAGGAAATGATCTTTGCCGGGGAATACATTTTTCTTTATAATTTTTTCCGAGTGTTCAGTGAAATAAAAGAAAAGTTATATTCCCATAAGTATATTGTTGCCTGTGCCATTTTTATGCTGAAACATTATACGCCTATAGAATTAGACCAACAAGTATATACTTAAGTCCGTATGCCTCCATTGTGATCGACGTACTTTTTCCAGGGATAAATTGACGAGAATTTTGAAAATGAAATGGACGCAAGTTAAATAAAACCAATATCTTGAAATAAAAACGACGATTTTATTTTTCTTCTCTGTTTTTTGTCAGTTGATGTCGGGGTCAGTGTTGAGGTCTAATCAACGGATAATTACTTCACTGGTCGACTGTACTCTGCGACTGGTGAAGTAGAAAACAAAATGGCGGATAATGGTAAATAGGGGAAAATAGATTTTACCTTATTGAGTGAATGAGAGAAAAGATAAAAAGAAGAAAAATATATTTCAGTCTGATCATATCTATCAATCTTTCCATCTATCATTCTGTTCACTATCTATCTATCTATCTGAGTCAGTTCCTTTTCTCTCTCTCTCTCTCTCTCTCTCTCTCTCTCTCTCAATCTATCTATCTATCTATCTATCTACCGTAATCACTTCATATCTATCTATCTATCTATCTATCTATCTATCTATCTGAGTCAGTTCCTTTTTTCTCATTCTCTCTCTCTCTCTCTCAATCTATCTATCTATCTATCTATCTATCTATCTATCTATCTATCTATCTATCTATCTATCTACCGTAATCACTTCATATCTATCTATCTATCTATCAGGTCTTCTGTTGAATTTAGTTTCAACAACACCATGTTTCAACAGATTGACGGGGCCGCTATGGGTTCTCCTTTGGGTCCAGCTCTAGCCAACATATTTGTGGGCTTTCACGAAGAAAGAATACGGAAGAGTGCACTTTGTCCTCAACTATATTGTCGGTATGTTGATGATACTTTTTGTTTATTCAACACCGATGTTGAGGCCGATCAGTTTCTTTCTTTTCTAAATGGTATCCACCCAGCACTAAGGTTCACCGTTGAGAAGGAATACAACTATCAATTGGCCTTCTTGGATGTATTAGTACATCGAACAGCAACAAGTTTTCTTACTTCTATTTACAGGAAACCAACTTTCGCGGGATTGTATACGCGTTGGGACTCCTTTTGCCCCAAAAAACGTAAGATAAACATTATCAGAACCCTCCTTCATAGGGCACTAAAAATCTGTTCAGAGTCCTTCTTGGATGATGAGATCAATTTTGTCAAGGATACTCTATGCGGTTTAGGTTATCCACCTGACACTGTTCATTCGGTCATCCGTGACAAAATTGAGGAGTTCAGAAGTGCCAAACTCTGTGTTGTTAAAAAGTGCCCGGTTTATCTAAGATTGCCTTGGATTGGAACCAAATGTGAAAGTATGGTTAGACAAATTTCATCATGTGTTCGTCGCTGTTTTTCTTTTCTCTGCTGAGGTACGGATAGGTTTTCAAACCCGGCCCATGATTCGTCCAGTGTATAAAGACGTCCTCCCTCCTCATCAAATTAATTCTATAATTTATAAATATGGTTGTAGTTGCGGGGCTGACTACATAGGAAGGACGACACAAGGCCTGTTGGGGATCGCTGTCATTTGCCTCTAGCTCCTTTTGTTCATAATTTTTTCCCTCCTCCTCTACATTTCCTTTTTCATTGTACATTTTCTGTGTTTTTTAATTTAAATTAAATCTCCCGTTGGAAGCCTGTTGCTTCGCCCGTTTTTAATATCTCTAGTAATATCAAGCTTCACACTTTTATTGCTGTGATAAAATTTTGTATCTTCAAATATATATATATATATATATATATATATATATATATATATATATATATATATATATATATATATAATATAGAAAAAACAACTGAAAAGTCGCAAATTAAAAAAATTGAATGTTTTTTTTTGTGAAAGTATTTATTTATATTTTATATATATATATATATATATATTTGATATTTCAAATCTGCCCCGATCTTTCGTCAGAAATGGGTGTTTTCAGAAGTTTGTTAACATTAAGTAGCGTCCGTCGCGAGACGCGGACGTCACGTGATATGGAATGCAACTGTGTTTGAATATTTCTAACGTAAAAAAATAAAAATAAATACTTTCACAAAAAAACATTGCATTTTTTAAATTTGCAACTTTTCAGTTGATTTTTCTATATCATATACATATTAAGAAAGTATACGTGGCTTCTCATTATGCTATATATATATATATATATATATATATATATATATATATATATATAGTTGAAAATGCCACTGGAGTCTTTAAGAATATTTATTTGTAGTAACTTTACCACTTTCGCAATTCTTTGATTTTCAAAAGGTAAATTGAGATGGTGTGACGTATATCTGTGCCATGATCTGTTTCGTATCACACGCACGCACACACACCTACACACACATACACGCACACACACACACACACACACACACATATATATATATATATAGAGAGAGAGATGCGAAATGAGATGCAACATATATATATATATATATATATATATATGTTATCACTCAATTTGTTTCTTTCTCTATCAATCTCTTTTTCATTGTCTGTCTGTCTGTCTCTCTCTCTCTCTCTCTCTGTATTAAATTCCTTGTTTCCTCATCTCTACCCTCTCTTCTGCGTCACTTCCCCCCATTTTCTCTCTCTCATTTCTTTTCGCTCATGCCCCTTGCCTTCTTTCTTTTCCATATCTCTTTTTCTCTGAAGGAATTTACAGTTTCTCTTCTTGCCTTACTAAATAAATACCCCCCCCAACGCCCCAAATTTGATGGAGATCTTGCCAAAGGAAAGACAACAACTTCGAGGCGATTGGACGAATTAAAAAAAATAAATAAATTAAAACAAAAACGAATAATAATTCGTCTTAATTGGATTAATTCCTGTCGCCATCCTAAGTGATTCAATTGAGAAAATAATATCTTATCCTTGGCCTTGTAGTCGGGAAGGGGCGGAGAAATGACCGGTCGCAATCCTGTGTCAAAGGTCATTAAGGACGTTCGGATGTGATTCGCTCGGCAGACGCCAGGCGGCGTGCAGCCGCAGTTTCAGAAGAGTGCCCCAAAATGTCGGTCGCCTAGAAGAGTGGGGGTCAAAGGTCGCTTAACGAGTTAAACACTGTCTAACTTCGATTTTTTGCCAGTTTAACTTTCCCGGATTTGATTATTCGAAAGTTTGCCATTAATAATTAGATGTAAACGTTTTGGTCTGGCAGAAGACCAAGACGTAGACGAACATGACGCTCCACAGCTTTCTTTTTTATTATTATCTGTGAATTGCCATAATTACTTCGAAAAGATTCTGATCTACTTTCTTATTAGGTTCTCTAAGATTTTGAATTCAAAATTTTCCTTCGCAACCTACGAAGGCTAGAAAGCCAAGTCTACGTTGCTATTTCCCCTCTTTTTGTGGGTAGAGAGGATGTGCAGGTGGTTTATTGGCTACCGGTTCGGAATGAGAAACCGGCGAGCTGAGATCGAATTCCAGTCGAGTTCGTTATATTCAATTTCGCACTAATAGTCTTGGAAAAGGTATGAATTCATCTCTTCTTTTCCCAGCTGAGGAGGGCAGATATGGATCTTTAGCCTCGAGTAGCAACCAGTCTAAGAAAAGAAGAACTAGCCTGATGACTGATGGGCACCGTCAGTCTACGTTGCAACAAGCAGCTGATGAAGGCCGGATGGTACATTGGCCGAAACGTTTTGATAACAACAACAAAGATGAGGAAAATAGACAGTAAGTAAACAATGCAAATAAAGCTTGACATGTAAAATTATTCAACAATCGGAAGAGGATTTTTCGGTCTGTTTTATTAATAAGAAGTGACGCTGAAATAATTGTTTAAAATCGCATATGAAGCGTTTCAATGGAGACAGCGAAGAGCTTGCCTACGCATAGGGAACGAGTTCAGTGAATATACAAAAATAGAAATGGGCGTGAGGCAAGGATGCGTCTTCTCACCGGACATGTTCAACCTATACAGCGAGGTAATTCTGAGAGAATTGGAGGCCCTACCGGGAGGCACGATGGAGTAATTGATAGCAGCTCGGATTGAGGAACTGGAGGGCCGAGTTCGAATTCCAGTCGAATCCATTACATTCACTTATGTGCTAATACCCTTGGGAAAGGTATGAATCCTCTTCTTCCCCCACCTATGGGTAAATAGCAGGACAGACTAGGTTCTATAGCCTTGAATGGCAACTGGTCTACCTCAGAAAGAAATGGCAAACTACAGCGTGAAAAAATCTGCCTCGTCAGTCATCTATCGAAAGATATATGATCGCTTAAGCATGTATCACGTATAAACGGTGTTTTGCACTGGGGGCCACAACATTAACAACATAACATGACACAGTACTGATACGGAAAAGAAATTACAAAATCTAGAGAAGGTAGCGAAGGAGAGCGAGAAGAAAGGACTAAGCATAAACTACAAGAAGACAGAATGCATGGTCATCAGTAAAAGGGAAATGAGATTTGCAGATGTTGGTAATTTATATATATATATATATATATATATATATAACTAAAAATAAAAACAGACCACTTTAAGGTTCCATGTAATAACTTATTTCACCACAACCTTTTTAGAGGACCTTTGGAAGTAAAGTCTGATGATCCGCGGTCCTCTAAAAAGGCTGTGGTGAAATAATTTACTACATAGAACCTTAAAGTGGTCTGTTTTTATTTTTAGTTAAATTGTTAGCTCTGATTTACATTCAGCTTTCTGGATTTTATCCTCCTTGGGTCTACCCATACGGATTACCTCGTTTTTCGTAAACTATATATATATATATATATATATATATATATATATATATATATACCAGCCCGGATCAAGGTGAACCTGAGAACAAAAACGATTAATAGGTGCTTCCCCGTCCCTCAAAAGCTCCAATCTCCCGATCAGTGGCCTTGCTGCCGGACGTTTCACGTCATGCCCAAGCTCTGATTGGGACCCGGAAAGACATGAGTATTGCAGGAGAAGACTTAGAAATCTTAGCGCAGCGTGGATTGATTATTGTAAAGCCTTTGATAGTGTTCCACATTCTTGGATCCTTAAGACTTTGGAAATGTACAAAGTCTCCCCTGCAGTATTAAATTTCCTTAAGCACAGCATGGGAATGTGGAACACCAAGCTATACCTTAGTCACACCAGGGGCACTGCCATATCCAACCGACTAAATATCCGACGTGGAATCTTTCAAGGAGACTCCCTGTCACCCCTTCTGTTTTGTTTGTCCTTAATCCCCCTTACGCATGAACTGAACAACAGTAGCTATGGTTACAAAATAAATAACAAAATATTCAATCACCTACTCTTCATGGATGATCTCAAACTCTTTGCCAAAGACGACAATGAGTTGAAGGGCCTCCTCAATATTGTAAAATACTTCAGTGACGACATAGGTATGAACTTTGGATTAGATAAATGTGCAAAAGTAACAGTCAAGAAAGGTAGAATTACGGAAACACCCTTAATAGATTTAGATTTTGTCACAAAGATTAGGGAACTGGAGCATGATGAAGCTTATAAGTACCTAGGAATTAGCGAAGGAGATGGCATACAACACCCTCAAATGAAGGAGAAGGTAAGAAAGGAGTACTACAGGCGTGTACGTCTGGTACTAATTACCGAGCTAAACTCAAAAACAGAATATCACCCATGAACACCTTGGCTGTTCCTGTGGTGCAATACAGCTTTAATGTCCTTAATTGGACTATAGCTGAAATTAAGCGAATGGACGCCAAAACGAGAAAGCTTCTCACTTGCTACCACATGCATCATCCCAAAGCTGATGTTGATCGCCTGTATGTGTCCAGATTCAAAGGAGGCAGAGGATTAATTCGACTAGAACTGTCCAACAAAACTACAACAATTGGCTTCCAAAGATACTTGGAAACTACGGAAGATTGGATTATGATATGTGTCAAGGAACATGAAAGTAGTAAGCGCCTTTACTCCGTAATAAAGAAAGCCAATAAATTAAAAATGGAGTTTCAAATGGGCGCCGAAATACAAGTACAGCACAGTACACCGGCTGAAGCTGCAAAATACTTAAAAAAGAATGCAAAGACAAATGCGACCGACCAGATAAAGAAACAAGCTGACGTAGACAAAAACCGCACCCATCAGTGGCTACGTAGTGCAGGGTTGAAAGCTGAAACTGAAGGTTTTATCATTGCTGCACAGGACCAATGCTTGTTAACTAGGAATTATCAAGCACATATACTAAAATACTGTGTTAGCTCAAGATGCAGTTTCTGTGATAAATATCCAGAAACCATTGATCATCTTGTATCAGGTTGCACGATATTGGCACCCACTGAGTATAAAACCCGGCACGACAGAGTGGGCCAATATCTGCACTGGAAAATTTGCAACTTCTACGAGAAGGAAACTGAAAGAAACTGGTACGAACACCACCCTGACCCGGTTACGGAGATAGGACCTGTTACAATTCTATGGGACTACACAATACACACTGACAGAAAAACCAAAGCCAACCGCCCAGACATTGTTATTAAAGACCACAAACAAACAAATTGCCTCCTTATTGATATGGCAGTCCCTGCAGACTGCAATGTACCTTTGAAGATATTAAAAAGCTGTCAAAATACAAGGACTTTGAAATAGAAATCTCAAAAATGTGGCACATGGGAACATCAACAATCCCTGTTGTAGTTCGAGTCTTAGGATTGGTTGGAAAAGATTCTAGTAGACTAATTGAAGGGATTCCTGGAAGTCCATGCCTCAAAGAGATACAAAAAATTGTTCTCACAAATACAGCCCACACTTTACGAAGGGCTTATCAATGCAATTATTATTTTTATTTTTATTTTTATTTTTTTCTTGCAGTGGAAAGTGTCATGATACCATTTCTAACCTTAGGTCCCTGGGCGGGACCCGGAAAGAAATGTGTAAACTCCAGAAATCAAAGGAAATAATAATAATAATAATAATAATAATAATAATAATAATAATAATAACAACAACAACAACAACAAATGAGCTCTTGGTCCAAACAGCAGGATAAAAAATGTAAGATTTATGATCAGAATGCTATCACAGCGGGCAATATATATAAATACAGAATATTCTCTAACCATGGATCATATATTATCGAAAGGCATTGGTAAGACACAACACAAAAAGATCCTTGAAGATATGAGAAAAGCTTGATTTACACTGGAACGTTATTCGAGTAATTTGTAATCGCTACTGGACGTAGGTAGAGGAGAAAGTTTATTTTATTGAATATACAAAATAGAGAAAAAGGACTATGACAACGATGCTTTTTTTTTCTTCTCACTGGATTTATTTAACCTGTATTGCGATATGGCGAAAAAAACCCAAAAAACTAGAAAACATTCCAGGATTTATTGATGGCGAATGCAAGGGATTTATCCACGCGCGTACGCTGCACGGAATCGGACACAAGGTCAAGTTTACATTATCGGCGGATGTAAGCATTAACAACATTGCGTAGAATACACTGTGTTGATGGCAGATGCAGAAAGAAAACGGAAATAATTCTTAGAAAAGGAAATCCGGGAGAGGAATCCGATCGAGTTAACGATTAGCTTCAAGATAACAGAATGTATGGTTGTCAGCAAAAGCGGCAGCCCAAGATGTGTGCAACATAATGGGGACGTCAAAATAAAGCAGATGGGGAAATTTAACTACTTAGCTAGTGTAGTAATAACGGCGGGAAGTGCAACACAGAAATTTGAAAATGAATTCTCACCAGACACGATGAATGGTTGCAATCGCTTTAAACGTCTGTTGGGACTCAAGTGTTCACCGCAGACATCAGGTGAATCTCATATAAATGATCTATCGCTAAAGATGCTGAAAAAATAGTCGGCTCTTTTATACCTTTCCAGAAAGTATCTAACTCCTCTTTAAAAGAGTCAGATCAGATTTTAAAAAAATGGTGTATGGTTGCCATATCTGTGCTGGAACTGCATCCAAATAAGTTTGAAATGATTTCCTATCCTCCAACATCTTTTCCACAGCATTTTCTACTCATCCATCAAATCCAAAATGTCAACAGATAAAAAGATGTTTCCCAGATGTCGCAAGCCTATCTTTAAAACTATCGCTGTTTCAATGGTAAATAGTGTGACGCATGGGCGAACCATCCTCATGCCATTCGTAATTCCCGTAAAACCATGACGTCTGGTGAACATTTTCGACAACTGGTGAACATCTTGTTGACATCTGGTGAACATCTTGTGGTCATCTGGTGAACATCTGGTGGACATTTTGTTGACATCTTATGGTCATCTGGTGAACATCTGGTGGATATCTTGACAACTGGTGAACATCTTGTGGACATCTGGTAAACATCTTTTTATCTGTTGACATTTTGGATTTGATGGATGAGTAGAAAATGCATTTAAAACGGGATACATATCTCTAGTTGGTAATCGATAGTCTATTGTTTGTCCCAAAATTAAAGCTTATGGAAGCAAAACGTTTCCCCGTTAACTAATGCTTTTGCCAGCTCGTTTAGCAGACGATTACACTCACTGGGTGTGTTTGTGCCAGGCATCGTTAAGTTGGGAATAGCGTAATGGTTATCGGCGCGGGTGTGTGGGATCGATGTGTTGAGTTCAAATTTTGAACGAGTCAGTTTCCTTCATTTTGCTTGTAATTAAAAAAGATATGGAGCCATCACCGTTTAAGTACGGATGAAATATAGCGACGATGAACAAGACTTTAGGCTTGTTAAAAAGAATAACTTTGAATTTAAAACCATTTTGAAAAAGAATGGGCCCAGGCAGGCTTATCATGACCTAAACTAAGGCGTAGCCAAACTTTTTTTCATTGAGGGCCGAATCATTGTCGGCCCTGTGCATAGTGGGTCGTATCACTATAACAACTCGATTTTCACATTTTGACAAGATAAATAACAATCCTACCTGCACATGTATTTTGTACATTCATTAGTTTATCGGATGCATCTGGTGAACAGGCTGCACAAACATATGAGAAATTAATTTAATATTTAATCATTTATTAATGAGATTTGTACACCTGATATGTTTCCTATTCAGGATTGAGTCTGTTCGTTGTTGTACGCAAGAGAGTTTGTAAGTACAAAACTGTTACCTGAGTGATATTTTTTCAGGTTGCTATTGAAAATAAAATATTAAATATATATGGGATCCATCGTTGTGTCTTTTTTGTGTTCTTTGGAATTATTATTTTCTGTAACATGTAATCAAAATCTGCAAAATGTTTCTTAATGGAGTTTAAAAAAACATACTGTCTCTGGCGGGCGGCCTAAAATCATCAGATGTACCATCTGCGACAAGTGGGCTCTAGTTTGCATAGCGTTGCCTTAAACATACACACTGTTGCTACGGCTAGAGTACATGTATCCCTCGTCTCCAACGCCTCTTAAGGGGTTGCGGGACGCGTGTCGGCTTACAGGTCTTAGAAAAAAAAAATAGGGACCAACGAAATTGGCTTCGAACATCACCGGCTAACATCTGGAAAACAAAGGTTGTCTCTTTCTGTTCATAAACATTCATTTACGAAAATTTGCTTTATCTCTTAAAACACCAAGATACGGTCGAAGTAACGCACTATATATATATATATATATATATATATATATAAGATGAAACCAATGAGAAGACGTCAGAATGATATTTGTTTGAAAGAAACAAGCTTTCACTCATAAACATTCTTGATGCAATTACGTGTCATTTTCTTCTTATTATTATTCTTCGCTTCTTATTCTCCTCCTCTTCTTCTTCTTCTTCTTCCCCTTTTCCTTTTCTTCTTCTTCTTCTTCCCCTTCTTCTTCTCTTCTTCTTCTTCCCCTTTTCTTCTCTTCTTCTTCTTCTTCTTCTTCATCATCTTCTTCTTCTTCCTCTTCTTCTTCTCTTCCTCTTTCTTCTTCTTTCTTCTTTCTTCTTCTTCTTCTTCTTCTTCTTCTTCTTCTTCTTCTTCTTCTTCTTCTTCTTCTTCTTCTTCTTCCGAGTCTTCTTCTTCTTCTTCTTCTTCTTCTTCTTCTTCTTCTTCTTCTTCTTCTTCTTCCCCTTCTTCTTCTTCTTCTTCTTCTTCTTCTTCTTCTTCTTCTTCCCCTTTTTCTTCTCTTCTTCTTCTTCTTCTTCTTCTTCTTCTTCTTCTTCTTCTCTTCTTCTTCTTCCCCTTTTCTTCTCTTCTTCTTCTTCTTCATCATCTTCTTCTTCCTCTTCTTCTTCTCTCCCTCTTTCTTCTACTTCTTCTTTCTTCTTCTTCTTCTTCTTCTTCTTCTTCTTCTTCTTCTTCTTCTTCTTCTTCTTCTTCTTCTTCTATCATTACAGCTTCCTCTAGTTATATGCCAACACTAGTTTCTTAAACTGACTCTTACCCTCTTTCTTTTCCTAATCTTCTTTCTTTTCCTCTTCCTCTTTCTTCTTCTTCTTCTACTTCTTCATCTTCTTCATCTTCTTCTCTCCCTCTTTCTTCTTCCCCTTCTTCTTCTTCTTCTTCTTCATCTTCTTCTTCCTCTTCTTCTTCTCCTTCTTCCTCTTCTTCTTCTTCTCCTTCTTCTTCTTCTTCTTCATCTTCTTCTTCCTCTTCTTCTTCTCCTTCTTCTCTTCCTCTTTCTGTTTCTCTTTCTTCTTCTTCTCCTCTTTCTTCTTCTCTTTCTTCTTCTTCTTCTTCTTCTTCTTCTTCTTCTTCTTCTTCTTCTTCTTCTTCTTCTTCTTCTTCTAGTTACGATAGTGATCTTCCCGCCTCCCCTCATCCCCCTCTTTACACCCTCTTCTTCCTTTATACTCCCCACCCCTGCATCATTTACAAAATGCCATTCGACCGTTGTAGTAAAACAACAAACCTTCCTGTGAATAGCCTTTTTTTTCTCTTCTCTTTTCCATGTCATTGAGTAGAATTCTTTTAGTTTCCGATGGGGGTGATGTTGGGGAGGTGGGGATAATGCCCTAAGTAGTTGTCGGCAAGGATATAGGTTGATGGCTAGAAGTTGTGCGCTGGAGAGACGGGGAACGGACAGCGTGGGGGCCCCGGTGATTTTTGACACGGCCTTAACATGAATTGGTGGCGTGTTGTACCGGGTTAGACTTCTAACGAAAGTCACGTCTTGCGTATTTACAACCGCTTCTCTTAAACTAACATGCGCTTAAAGAAACGTGCGAGGACGACTAAAATAGAGATTCGTTTCCCTTTCACAGCAAAAATCGCTCCGTTGACGCACACCGTTAGGTCTTGTGTATAAGTCGTTCGTTGATTTTGCAACAAATTTCGTCTCCTATATGAATAAATACAAAATTGGAACTTAATTCTCCAACGAATTCTGAGGTTAAAAAATCCCAACTCTACTTTATAGTCGCGCTGCGACACAAGATCGGTTTAATGTGGGGATCCCGAGCGCGTACACCCTGGCTAGGAACAAAAATTGCCAGTAGCTCCTGCAACCGTCGATTGCGCTGGCCTCGGTGCAATTAGAGGGCCCGACCTCGGGAAGGGCTGGGTACCTCTCAGTATATTTTCCTCAGTTGCCACTCTCTACCTTGATGGAGCCGCCTCTGCGCATGTCTGTCTCAAGATGTGTGGGGTCATGGCTCTCCGCAGATTCTTAACTTCTCATCTGTGGATTATAAAAAAGGGATTATTAAGATAAGAACGACCATTAAAAAATGAAGTGAAATATCGAAACGCGGTATGAATTCGGCATGATAATCAAATATTGAAGCTATGGAATATTGAATATAAAAGGCTCGAAATATACACCACCGATGTCCTTCCAGACAGTGTTATGTAGTGGTCGTGTGTTCATCTCGAGATCAGCTAGTGAAGGACTGTTTCAGCAAGAATGAATAATAAGTGACATGACAGTGACAAGATAACAATTAGTTTTAAAAACCCTGAAAGAAATTACTGATACAAAACTGAAATTTGCAGATATGGATTCGTAGATATCCCAAACGGGGATGTACTTCACATTATTTATTTATTTATTTTTTACTTTCGCTCCGTCTTACCTCAAATATTTCGTCATAAGCACGTCAGTTTGTTTCAATGATGTTCACCCTGTACAAGGCCCAAGAGCCACTCGAGGTAGAGCGTTATAGTGTAAGAGACACCATTCCAAGCAAGGAGATAATGCCACCAAGACGCAACTGGCCACCAGAAGTGAAAGAGTAGGGAAAGGCTTTAGAATGAACCGGAAGCTTAATCTTAAATAGGAAATTAGGGATAAACCTACAAGGGATAAATTTATTCTTGTACAAAAGACCGGGGAAGAGAGTGAACCGAGCGTTAGGCGTACCTATCTACTCTTATTGAGGAGGAAAAAAAAGGTAAACAAATATTAATTAAAAGTTCAGAATTTTTTTTCGAGAACTTTAGAAGTATAAAGTTGAAGTAAACTTTAGAAGGAACCGGAAACGCATTCCTAAACAGGAAACAAGAGATAAATCACTACTCGTATCTAAAAGAACGGGGAGAAGTGTGAGCCAGGTGATAAGTAAATCTACCTACACTTCAATTTTTTTTTTCGTTTTCCTTATATATTTATTTGTCTGTGTACTTACCCTGGGGTCTGGTTTTTTGTTGTTTCTTTCCAAAAATATTCTTGCCTGATCACCTGGTAATCAGTAACCATCCAGGTTTCATGCTTTCAAATTCACGTCAGAAATGTCGGATTTATTCTGTTAATTCAGAAATAAAGTTTTTACATGAGAATTAATAGTTTCTTTTGTCAATGTGTATCAATTTTCCGAAATGTTTTTTGGGAAAACTTAACGAACCTCCCAGATATTTACACAGCTTTGTACGACGACATGGGCGTCCTGGGTATGACGATACACTACATCCGCGTCAAGGGTAAGATGATAAACTACGTCCAACAGCAAGGCCTCTGATCAGGTGGCTTTGAGGAGCGTGGAACCACCTCTTAATTGCTGGTGTTCCCGGGTCCACCCTGACCCGGGGTGGTAGCACCTGTTAGGGTCCCAGCTATGGGCAAATAGTTAACCCCGAAAATGAGGTAAAAAGCATTATGAAAGTATAAAACTAGGTTTTAATACCAGAAATACATTGTAAAAAATTATTACCAGGGATAAATTTTTGAAGAAGAAAAATTATTACCAGCAATACATTTTGGATATCTGTCTATATTTCTGAGAGGAGGTATTATGAACATTATTTACATTATTCGGACTATTGTCCTCATCTTTGTCGCCATATTTATTACAACGTTTCGGCCATTCAGTATCTGTCTATATTTCTGAGATGAGGTATTATGTACACTATTTACATTATTCGGACTATTGTCCTCATCTTTGTCGCCATATTTATTACAACGTTTCGGCCATTCAGTATCTGTCTATATTTCTGAGATGAGGTAGTATCAACATTATTTACATTATTCGGACTATTGTCCTCATCTTTCTCGCCATATTTATTACAACGTTTCGGCCCTTCAGTATCTGTCTATATTTCTGAGATGAGGTATTATGTACATTATTTACATTATTCGGACTATTGTCCTCATCTTTGTCGCCATATTTATTACAACGTTTCGGCCGTTGTACGCTCCGGCCTTCTTCAGGTGGTTGGAATGTCATACACAGATGTCCTCAAGGACACATGGCACAGTGGATAAAGGCATTGGTTAGATCCAGTGCCAGACCCAAAGAGTGTGAGTTCAATACCCGGGTAAGGCAGTGGAGAACTTTCAGTGGGAAAAATTAACAAGAGATACCTGATAACTGACATCCATTAAACATGGTACGTGGAACTAGAATATTCTACACCAGTGAGCGAAATAAAGGGTTCAGTTCGACATCCCAACCACCTGAAGAAGGCCTGAGTGTACAACGGCCGAAACGTTGTAATAAATATGGCAACAAAGATGAGGACAATAGTCCGAATAATGTAAATAAAATACATTTTTGAGGAAAAAATATTACCAGAAATAGATTTTTGACAAAACAAAAATATTACCAGGAAAAAAAGTTCTCGGCATTAAATGACCCATTGAGGTTTATATGCCGTAAAACAAAACAAACAAACGACGACATGGAGTGGTGGAGGGTCGAAATGGGGGGAAAGATTGTGTTTCGGTAAGTGTTCGAGTAGATGGGGTCGAACTACTTTTGGAGAGTTTCCGAACCCAGATTTATGTCCTCAATGGGAAATGCGAATTTATGTCAGTCGTGAGCTCTCGCTCAAATAATATGTCCCCACTTTCAGTCGAGAGTATAAAGCTCCCACCCGACTAATTTGGTTTGTGTCGTTCTTAACAATGTTTAGCAAAGAGAGAACGATCCTCCCGTGGGGGACGAACCATAATCACTTGATGTTTAAAAAAGAAATTTGGGATCTTTTCTGTTAAGTCGCCCCAAATAATGTAAAGATACTTATAGTAAATATTAATTCAACCCAAGAAATTATCAATTTTAAATCAAAATTTGTCTTTTTATTACATTTTTGACACTCTTTTGAAATTATAAATTTGAAATCAAAATTTGTTTAGCTTGTCTCGCAACAACTCCAACCGTCAGAATGAAAAATTATCAAAAATCAGGGAGTTATTCACATTTCGTAAGTGCAGATGATTTTCAAGGTACTTGCAAGGAATTTTTACAATGAAAAAAAAATCCATTTTCGGGGTGAGTGCGTCGCAGACCCCACACTTACAAACAGCGCACCTGAGTTGCAGAACATTTGGGGCGATCGCAAAGGTCAAGCGAAGCGGAGTGCAATAGAAGGTCATCGCTCTGGGAGAATTTTTGACACTCTTTTGAAATTATAAATTTAAAATCAAAATTTGTTTAGATTGCCTCGCAACAACTACAACGCCCAGAGTAAAAAATTACCAAAAATCAGGGAATTGTAGAGTGAGTTGGATCTTTTCTAATTAGATTTTGCATATAGACACCCCCCCCCCCCATATCTATATATATTCTGAAACTACATTAAACAGGGTACTTGGATAAGTATATTTCTTTTTGATCAACAGCGGGAATGAAATGTTATATATTTTATGTACTTTTAACTTACGAATATATATATACATATATATATATATATATATGACCAAATATATATATGTATATATATATATATATATATATATATATATATATATATATATATATATATATATATATATATATATAACCAAATATATATATATATATATATATAGCATGATGAGAAGCCACGTATACTTTCTTGATATGTATATAATATATGGATAAAATAAAAATATAAAAGTTATATTTATCCCTATTATATATATATATATATATATATATACAAATACACATATATATGTATATATATATATATATAACTAAATATATATATATAACCAAATATATATATATATATTCAAATACATATATATATATTTATATATATATATAAATATATATTTGGGTATATATAACCAAATATATATTTATATATATATATAAATATATATATATATATATAACCAAATATATATATATATATATAACCAAATATATACATATATATAACCAAATATATATATATATATATATATATATATATATATATATATATATATATATATATATATATATATATATATGAGACGAAATCTGATAGAAGACCTTCTCCTAGTAGAAAAAGTCCGTTTGAGGTGTTCTCGTATCTGGTATTGTGACACCTGTCATGAATGCTGACTTTTGTCACTTTTGTAATTTTACTCACTTGAAATACTCGATATGACAGATGAAACGCATTTCTCCTTTGCCCTTGATACCCAACAGTTACCCGAATTGCTGCTTCAATTTGATCATATGTTAAAAGAAAAAAACAACAATGCGTGAGTTTTTACAACTCCTTAGTTGGTTCTCGGTGTCATGCTAGACAATTTTTCTTCGTCGAATGTATCTTGCATTTTTTTTTTTAAAGTCTGTCATTACATCTACCGGCCTACGCATTCGAGATTCTTAGTAAAGAAAATGTCCACTAAATCTTTATTAAGATTTTCAAATACACAGGCCCGTAGATGTGATTCAGGCTGTTTATAATACAAAGTCTAACCCATTGACTGCCAACCCCGAATCAGTATAGGATCAGATGGCGCCAATAGCATTGTTTTACTTATAAGAAAAAAATATTGTACATAAAAGGATATACAGTGTAACCCGGATATAAGAGAGTTGTCGGGACCGGAGACGAAGTCTCTTATATCCGAGTTTCTCTTATATCCGAGTCTCTTATATCCGGGTTACACTGTATAAGATATCAATGAAAACATTAAGCGCTAATCGTTTTTTTTAAAATTAGCCGTTAATTTTTTTTCCCATCTCAGAAGTCATGTCACCAACTGGCAGTGAAAGCTACTTTCTTGTGTACATATTATTCTTTTTCGGATTTTTCAAATGCTGATGAGTGGACCGTACGATTACAAAAAGGTTTGTCTTCGAGACTCTGGAATTTTAAGCTATGCTACGTTTAAGGTTAAAAGTGCTCAACTTCAGGGATAGAGCGTTTGTAAATATCAAATGGACACTGAGATCAACACTGGAAAGAATTTGAACAAAAACTTTATATATCGGTTTAAAAATGACGGAGCGCATTCTTATAATATTAAATAAATAATAATTTATTAATAAATTTGTTTTAGCTGAGGTTCCTTACTTAACAACCCCCACTGCCATTTTGTCAATTTCGCTGTTTGTGATTATTTTTTGTATTTTGCGTGTTGGGTCAGGATCTATTTAGTTCCGGTTTAAATTGGTTTATGAAGTTTTTTTCTTGTATTTGTAGGTAAGAATAATTGTCTGTTTGATATATTGGCATAATTTTAAATTTACCCTGGTTACATTTGAAGATGTGTTGTGATACAAAAAGTTTTCTGTTGTCTGGCAACTTTATGTTGCTTTTGTGCAGGGAGACGCTGTTGTTCAGTTGTTGGCTGATACCTATATATGACTTCCTGCATTTTCTGCATTTAAGTACATAAATCACATTTTTGGAGTTGCAGTTTAAGTTTTTGTTTATTTATGAATGTCGTTTTGGGGTTTTCAAAAGTGTAGGAGTTTCCTTCTATAATGATGTCACAAACCCCATACCTTTTTTGTTGCATTTTGTGACTCCCGGTATTGTGTGTTGGGTAAATTTAGATGAGGTTAATATGTGTTTTAGGTTTTTAGATTGGCGTTTGCTTTTAATTATTTTGGTTGTTTTTAGTATATTATTCAGTTTATTAATCTTGCTAAGTAGGTCTAGATTTTTTGTAATTTTTGTGAATATTTCTGGATTATTTTTGTTGTATGTTGAGACATATGCTAGAGTTGGTTCGACGTTACGTTTCTTTTTATTTCTAAGTTGGTCCAGAGGGATTTTTTTTGCAAGTTCGAAACCTTTGTTTATTAGTGTTATGGGGTAGCCTCTGTTTTTTAGAGTTTTATGTAGTTCTTCTAAGCGGGTTTTTCGGAAGTGTTTATCAGTCACTATAGTACAAACCCTACGTGCTAGAGAATAGGGGATGGATTTCAGGCAGCTTTTTGAGTGATGGCTCTTAGTTTTTAAAATGACGGAGCGTATTTTTCATCCAACGCTTGTACAGAAAGATTCGTTGAAACAAAAACCTAAATATACAAAAAATAATCACAAACAGCGAAATTGACAAAATGGCAGTGGGGGTGGGTAAGTAAGGAACCTCAGCTAAAACAAATTTATTAATAAATTATTATTTATTTAATATTATAAGAATGCGCTCCGTCATTTTTAAACCGATATATAAAGTTTTTGTTCAAATTCTTTCCAGTGTTGATCTCAGTGTCCATTTGATATTTACAAACGCTCTATCCCTGAAGTTGAGCACTTTTAACCTTAAACGTAGCATAGCTTAAAATTCCAGAGTCTCGAAGACAAACCTTTTGGTAATCGTACGGTCCACTCATCAGCATTTGAAAAATCCGAAAAAGAATAATATGTACACAAGAAAGTAGCTTTCACTGTCAGTTGGTGACATGACTTCTGTTCTTTTTGTTCTTACACACCCTTTGTCCAGCAAAGAAAGCTCTTGTTCGTACACAAGAAAAATTAAATAAAAAACTTAACTGTAGTACCTTGTCTGTCGTTTTTAATGAAACTTGCATAAAAGAAGGATTGCTGCCTAAATATATATATATATATATATATATATATATATATATATATATATATATATATATATTAACTATGAAATCTCCACAAATATTTTTAAATACATACCTATAATTTATAACAGAAGCCATTGATTTATACCAATGGCTTCCCATACTTAATACTTCCCGTTTTACACTCTCGCGAGGTTATGTGTGACGTCACGAGCTGCGACGCGATTTTCGCTTTCTCGTCTCGTATATACGAGTTTGTCGTTACTTTGAGCTTATTCAAGCAGCAAGGGCGGACTATCAGTGTGGTTTCGTCTGTGTGTTGAAATTGTCATCTTTGATAATTGATAATGGCTTATGTGATCCGAAATCTTAGAGAGGACTTAAACTAGTATCAATATGGTGATTTCCTTTCGTCTTTCAACGATAATCTGATTAAGTTTATCAGACAATATGAAAGGAACTTACTTAAAATAAATAGACAAAACTTGTCTATATTATTTAATGAAACATGCATCAATGAAAAATTGCTGCCGAAATATACACAATATATATATATATATATATATATATATATATATATATATATATATATATATATATATATATATATATTTAATAAGTAATATTGTAATACATCGAGTACTGTTTTGTTAACACCAGCAATATATATATATATATATATATATATATATATATATATATATATATATATACAGAAATATAGTCTTAAAGTGTGCTATATTTATGGGGTAAAGTGCTCAATATCAGAGATAGAGCGTGTGTAAATATAAAAGTGGACATGGAAGTCAGGCCTGACGATTGCACTAGCATGAAACAGACTGTCGCCTCTAAGTGCTGACTTCCATGTCCACTTTTATATTTATTATATATATATATATATATATATATATATATATATATATATATATATATATATATATATATATGTGTGTGTGTGTGTGTTGTTTGTAAATTTTGTTTTTGATGGATAGTCATATTCGAGCAGAAGCTCTGCTTTTCTTTTTTAATTAAAAAGTATTTGTATCCAACTACAATGATCTACCGACATTAGATAGTGTTATGGTCCAGGTTAAGACCAAGGAAGAACAACACGAACACAAGTGTAGAAATGACGAAGATATATTACAGGGAATAATAATACAAGATGTGGAAGGTGTCAGTATGACTGTCAGTCTGGTTTGGAGTGAACTACTATCGGCTCGACTCGATTCGTCTCTCTCTCTCTCTTGAAAGGCGTAGTATACATAGTGTTAGGAAGAGTTCATTCTGTAGTTATAGGTAAGGACCCATAACCGATAGTAATGAAGATAAAAAAAATAGACGAATAGACATAACAACGTTAGTTTAATTGTTTACTATTAATGTTTTGATTTGTAATTTCTGGTTTAGTTCTTTATTCATAAAGAATGCTTGCCTTACAGACGTTATCCTCTCTAGAAATACACCGGTTGGCCTTCTTTTTTTTCCATTTTAGAAAATTAAATCCTATACAATGCAACATAATCTTATACGTAAGTAACTAACAACGTACATAAATATCTCAGTATACATCGACATTTCTATTCATAATCAAACTATTCAGAGTTTTATCAGTGGTATGTCCATGTGCGTGTTTTTGTACATGTTGCACAGTGATAAACATGATCTATATAAGATTGGCATGGTGCTTGATATTAGTTGAATTGAGTTGATATGTAATGTTTAATATTAATTATAAATTGGGGACAAAAATAAAGTCTTCTTTTACTTTATATCCAAATACAATGTTATTAGCACACTTCGTTTTTTTCTAGACTTTAATACGAAGATAATGATATCAAACAGACGATGCAAAAAAATCCCGATTTCCTCGGCTATGTGGCGAGTTTACAACAACGAATAACAGAAAACCGATCATTGGTTTTGTCAGAAAAGCTTTGATATGAAGCTGGGCGACCTGGACAAATCGTAGGTACTACCTATTGTCTGCAGAATATGTCGGAAGCACTTACGCCAGTGAAGTAGGTGTACTCGAAGTTGGCTTTCCAATGATTTGGCGAGAGCCAACATTGATGACTGTCACTTTCGTTTAATTGCTGGTCTGGACAAGAAACGAAAATCTGTGAACAATCCTTCTCCCCTTCTGCTACCAGAACATGTAGCAGACTCCAATGAAATCCCACATGTCTGACTTGAAAGGCTTTAAGTCGGGTGACATTGAAGAATCGGACCTTTTCATGATGCAAACCATTCCATCGAGAAGAGACCAGAATGACAATGACGTTGAGGAATTAAAACCTGAACTCGATATTGCTTGATCAAGAAATGCTGAGCGACTTAATCAGGGATCTGAGTTCATTAAAAGAATCAGTGGAACTCTTAGTTTCAAGAATGAAGGGGAAACATCTACTTAAAGAAGGAACAAAATTTACAGTTTATCGCAACAGAGATGCTGTATTTTTCTCCTACTTCAATGAAATCATCGGACTTGTATATTGTAGCGATGTGGAAGCAGTTTCCCTGCGTCTTGGTATTAAGGGCTACGACACAAATACATGAAAAATAGTCATCGATGTATCAAGTATTTTAAAATTTCTTTTGCTCCGCAACACCAATGTCTATTCATCGATACCAAAGCGGACGCTACACAATGCTTAAAAAAAAAAACATGAATTCATCAAGGAAGTAATGAAAAGCACACCGCAAGGAAAGTTGGTTCCCTGTGCCGAGCCAGGAAATTTTTCTACCCGGAATCGATCCTCCAAATCTATAAATCGACCATTCGCCCTTGCATGGAGTTTTGCTGCCATATATGGTCTGGAGCCCCTGCTGTTTGCCTCAGGGCACTTGATAAGATCCAGAGACGGATATGCAATGTAATTGGCCCTGATCTGTCATGTCGTCTGCAGTCGCTCTCTCACAGACGCGACGTTGCCTCGCTTTGTCTTTTTTACAAATACTTTCACGGTAATTGCTCCGAGGAGCTGCTTTCGCTGGTTCCCAGGCCTCATGAATTTAAGCGTCCTACGAGGCTGGCATCCCGTTCCCACCCCTTCACCGTTGAAACTGTTAGATGTAGACGTTTCTTCTACTCCAATAGCTTCATGTCTCGCACATCTCGCCTGTGGAACTCCCTTCCTTATTCCTGTTTCCCTGACAAATACAATCTCCAACTATTTAAGTGTAACGTCAATCGACATCTCCAGTTGCCTTGATCTATCCACTTACCTTCTCCACGTCCTTTCACCTTTCATTCCTATCTGCTCTCGCTCCAAATCTTCTGTAACCCCCTTGCCTTGATCGATCCACTGTCTTTCTCCACATCCTCTCCTTTACCACTCCTATCTGCTCTTCCTCCAAACCTTCTGTAACCCCTTGCGTGCTAGTGGTTTCCAGCCTTGCTTGGGGTGATAAGCTTAAACATATATATATATATATTTTTTCATCATAACTGCGTGATTAATGTTAACCTGAAAATGGTTAATTTTTAACTTGGGCAGAAGTCAGGCCGAACACAAAGCTTTCATTGGTTTCTTTGTTTATGGCACCTTGCCGCTCGAGATCAACACTGGAGTGGAAGAGAATGGCCGGTGAGAGTAGAAAGTCGGAGAGAAAAATGTGGTCACTGATTTGTTTGTCTCCTGTATCACCGTATAAAATTAGAAATCATGAAGTAGTTTGGGGAAACGCTTGACAAGGGAGGCCAATGTCTGCAGTGCATTTGCAGTGCATTTCTTAGTCTCAGTATAGAAAAACCGAAACAAGTTATTTTTGATGGACCTGATATTCGAAAACTCATCAAGGAAGAAAACATCGACAACTCAATTAATATTACTGAAACAAATGACTGTAGAAAAAGAAAAAACTTCCTTGATAATCGCAAGTCGCCTCCATAGGCAACTAGTCGACAGGATGTTACCAAATTCCTGGGAGCTTGGTACTAACATGAGTATCAAACTACATTTCTTGGACATCTTTCCAGAAAACTGGCCATATAAGTGATGAAGAAGGAGAACATTTCCATCAGGATGTAAAAGTCATGGAAGAGAGGAAGATGGTATAAAAACGATGGCAGATCACTGTTGCAATCTGAAGAGAGACAAAACTGTAGATCATTAGGGAAAATAAAAAAGTTAAAAGTTAACCATGTTTTGTTAAATTCTAACTTCATATTTAACATGATTGCGTTTTGATTCACTTTTCTTCTTACCTCAGAGTTCTATCTTTAGGGGTCCGAAGAGCCAGAGATCAACACTGGAATAGAAGAGAATGTCGATCAAAGAGATAAAGTTCTTACTTCATATTTAATCAAACATGTTTGTGCTTTTATCCACTTTTCTTTTTACCTCCGATTTGAATCTTCATGGGACAGTAGAGCCAGAGATCAACACTGAGATATAAGAGAATGTCGATCAAACAGCGAATGTTCTTACTTTATATTTAATCAAACATATTTGTGTGTTGATCCATGTTTCTGTCTTGAATTTACATAGGTTTTCATTTTGAACTTTTCATTCAAATGACTTAAAATAAACAATTTTCCCGATAATTTTCTTGCTGTATCTCTTGTTAGGTCTGAGAAGTATCTATCAAATTCATTATCAACTAGATAGTTAGGAAAACCGTTATTAATAAGGGTTTGCTTGATGTTAGTCAATTGCTTATGAAATATTTTATTGGTAGAAGAAAATTATCCGCAATTAACCTCTTTTACAGAGGACAAATGCATAGACAATACAGCATGGATGAAAAGGCCCTTAAGTCTATAATACACCATAATGTGTTTCCTGTTGATTCCAACAAGGCCTTAAAACTTAATATATATTATAGTAAATTTAAAACCTCTAACCTGATAATGAGTAATAATCATTCTCCAGTTGCTGCAGTTGTTGATAGAACCAATGTTGTGTATGAGTTTAAATGCCCCATGGAAGAATGTTCTTCTAATCCACATACATATATTGGATTTACGGCCACCCGGCTCTCCAGAAGATTGACTCTGCATTTAAATAATACTAGCTCCATTAAACAACATATTAAGTCACATACTGTTTCCCTTACGCAATCTGATATACGTAAAATACTTGTAGAAAATACTAAAATTATAGATAAATATACAGACATTAGACGCCTTAAAATCTTAGAGGCATTACATATTAAAAGAAAAAGACCTCTTATTAATCGTATAGATTATAATATATCTGGTAATATATTGCAATGTTTATAATATATTTAAATTTTGTAGCGTATTCTTCGATCTTTTGAAAGAAAAGTTGCTGCCAAATTACACACACACACACACACACACACACACACACACACATATATATATATATATATATATATATATATATATATATATATATATATATATATATATATATATATAAAAATCATTTTTTCCGGAAGTTAGACATTCTGGAAAACAGTTTTATAAAAGAGTCCTGAATACACAATGTAAAAAAGAAAAAAACCAATGTGCCCACGTATTAAATATCAAAGTCATGTCTATTGCTTGAAGTTCTCCACTGCCGTAACCGGTTATTGAACTCACACTCTTTGGGCCCTGTCACTGGATCGAAACAACGCCTTTATCCACTATGCCAGCGGTTAGATCCAGTGACAGGACCCAAAGAGTGTGAGTTCAATACCAGGTTAAGGCAGTGGATAACATGGAGAGGGGAATTAACAGGAGATAACTGATAACTGACATCCATTAAACATGGCACGTGGAACTAGAACAGTCTACTCCAGTGAGCGAAATAAAGGTTCAGTTTGACATTCCAACCACCTGAAGAAGGCCGGAGCGTACAACGGCCGAAACGTTGTAATAAATATGGCGACAAAGATGAGGACCATAGTCCAAATAAGGTAAATAATGTACATAATACCTCATCTCAGAAATATAGACAGATACTGAAGGTCCGAAACTTTGTAATAAATATGGCGACAAAGATGAGGAAAATAGTCCGAATAAGATAAATAGTGTACATAATACCTCATCTCAGAAATATGGACAGATACTGAAGGCCGAAACGTTGTAATAAATATGGCGACAAAGATGAGGACAATAGTCCGAATAATGTAAATCTCAGAAATATGGATAGATTATTGTTTTCTGTTTGATCGACAATCTCTTCTATCCCAGTGTTGATGTCCGGCTCTACTGCCCCATGAAGATTCAACTCGGAGGGTATGTGCTTGATTATGGATGGAGGGTGATTAGATTTTGGTTGGATATATAAGGGATTGGCATTAGTTTTCATTTATATTTATCTTATTGACTAAATCTAGTGTTAAATCAAGGAAATTTTTAAAATTTCTGTGTATTTAACTTTCAGGTTTAGATTTTTAAATTCCCTATGGACTAATATTCTAGTTATGTCAGTTTTAAAATCCCTATATAACCCTATGCCCTCTATGGTGATGATGAACAAGTTATATAAAATAAATAAACTAACGAGGTCGGAAAAATCAGCAGAGTCTAACGAACCCATTGCAATGTCTAATTGGTCACTTGAAGTATTTTTTATGCATTGTTTTTTGTTGTGGATTATGACAGATTTTCTAGCGTTCATGATAATATCCAGTTCCTCATTTGATAGATCAGATTACTCGAAATCCAAAGTTAATTTAAAGTCGATTAAATATTTTCCGTTTCATGCAGGTTGTTTCGGCAAAACATCGCATGACTGAGGTCTGTCAGTTCGCATATCGCGACAATACAGATTTGACTGCATGCAACGTTTGATATTTCAAAGTTAAAATCAGGTGAGAAATATGGTGGACGAGATTGAAAACACATTGAAACAGCTGATGGCGATCCCGAAAGAGGATTATTTGACAGGCTGTTTTGAAAGGGGAAAAGACATAGAAATAAGTATATTAGGTGTCAAGGCGTATTCTAAAGTGGACTAAAGTGCTATTTCCCTAGGTAAGCCTTTTCTTTTGTTAATGGGTGAATCACCGGATGTGAGCTCTAATAATTGTGGGGTTTTTGCGCTTATTGATAACAACATTAATTTAGATTTGTTAGAGAACCAAGGAAATTATATGGAAAATATCCGAAAATAAAATAAAATAATTAAAAACGACATTGAGATGATAATTAGATATTTTCTTAATTAGGGAGTCGGTGGTATACATAGGGTGGGTGGTGTTAGAAAGGTTTAGGGGTTTTATAGGATTTCCTCAACCCATTCAAACCTCTTCTTCTCTGTCCTCCGGTGACTTGACAAGACATACCAGATATAGATATAAAATCAAATATTTTACGTCTGTCACACAGACACATGCACACACATACATACACACACATGCACACACACATACACATACACATATACATACACACACATGCACACACACATACACATACACATATACATACACACACATACGCACACATACCCACACGTGCACACACATACACACACGGGCACACACATACATACACACACGCACACACACATA
>OZ038518.1:67338563-67363563 GCA_964036315.1 Acanthosepion esculentum | reverse complement strand
TGAGGACAATAGCACGTAAGTAAATAATGTCAATCAGTTATGTGCCATGCGTGATACACGCTTAGGCGATCATGTATGTTTCGATACGTGACTGACGCGGCACATTTTTTCGCGCAGTAGGTTGCCATTTCTTTCTGCGGTAGACCAGTTGCCATTCAAGTCTATTGAACCCGGTCTGTCCTGCTACTTACCGATAGCTGGGGAGGGGATGATCGAAGGAGATGATTCATACCTTTCCCTAGGGCAGCCATTCTCAACCTTTCCTCCATCATTGACCCCCTCGGCTTTATGTATTTCTCCATTTACCCCCTACTCCCATACAAAAAATTCATAGCCATCATAAAGCATTGATGTACAATTTCGTGACTAAATGAATGAATGATTTTTTCATCCAAAATACTAAGGCAATCTTCCTTCCTCCCTCTCTCCCTCCCACACACTTTCTTTGCATTCTCTCTCTCTCTCTCTCTCTCTCATTTTACAAAATTAAATTTAATTGAATTATTTTTTAAATTATCAGGTACTTCAATTATTTACCCCCGACTATATCATTTTTTACCCCTAGAGGTAAATTTACCCCTGGTTGAGAACCTCTGCCCTAGGGTATTAGCATGTAATTTAAAAAATTATAATACAGTGTAACCCGGATATAAGAGAGTTGTCGGGACCGGATAAGAGGTCTCTTATATCCGGGTTTCTCTTATATCCGGGTTTGGTCTATTTTGTTTTATTAACACAGGCTCTAATTTGGGACCAGAGAAAATCTTTCTTATATCCGGGTTTCTCTTATATCCGGGTTACACTGTATAACTCATCATCCCAGAAATTCAGGCAACAGCAGCAGCAACAACAACAACAACAACACTTAAACTAATAATAATAATAATAATAATAATAATAATAATAATAATAATCATTCCTAACGGTCTAAGAATTTATGAAGTATCAACATAAGCATGTGCTTATTAGAGGATCCCTTGGAACGCAAGGGAAGTTTTCTTAGCATTTAAAAAATCAAAACCCACAGAGAAAAATGTCTTATAGCGAAACTATTTTTTTTTTCTTACTGACGAGCCGTTATTATCGTGACCGTTATAAAATGAAAGCGTCCTGAGTGAAACCCTTAAAAAGGCCGCTTCAAATACCCGAGCGAAAACCTCCTTTCTTCTAGAGTTTCGACAAAGTATGTACCACTTTTGGCCGTTCAAATCATTCAGTGGAGCATCCCCCGCCACCATTCTCTCTTAAAAGAAACCATTCCTGACGTCCATTCAAATTAGAGTTTCTGTCTCGACTGAACTCCTCACTCCGTGTCCCCTATTTGTCTGAGACCCGTCCAGCCGGTGACCCGTGTCGACCTCTTTTTATCTACAATACAAGAAGATATTTTTTAACTACTAATGCTTTTTCCCACCCCCTCTTTACAGACGAATGTTCCCTTCTCGTTATCATTACTGAAAATATTAACATCTTTCTTGCTTTCTTCCTTTCTTTCTCAATTTTCTTTCTTTCTTTTTCATTTCTCTATTTCTTTCCTAACTTTCGTTCTTTCTTTACAAACTATCTTTCTCTCCCTTCTATCTTTCTTCCTTCCTTCCTTCCTTCCTTCCTCTTTCTTTTTCCAAAATTTCTTATTTCTTTTTTTACCATTATTCTCTCCCAACTTTCTTTCTTTCTTTCTTTCTTTCTTTCTTTCTTTCTTTCGTTCTTTCTTTCTTTCTGTCTTTCTTTCTTTCTTTCCCAAATTTATTTATTTCTTTCTTTACTATCATTCTCTCCCAACTTCATTTCTTTCTTTCTTTCTTTCTTTCTTTCTTTCTTTCTTTCTTTCTTTCTTTCTTTCTTTCTTTCTTTCCCAAATTTATTTCTTTCTTTCTTTACTATCATTCTCTCCCAACTTCATTTCTTTCTTTCTTTCTTTCTTTCTTTCTTTCTTTCTTTCTTTCCTATCATTCTCTCCCAAATTTCTTTCTTTCTTTCTTTCTATTTGGCAAAGCGCTCTATTTGGTATTGCGTTGTGCCAGTCTATAATGCCTGATGCAGAATCATCTTCTTTAAAACTTAAACGATTCTTTCACTGGAAGGGTTTTTTTTTAAAAATTGATTTAATTCTCTACTCGGTCACAATAGACTTCTAGAATAGCTCCTTAACCATTACCTCCCAGCGAAGTGCTCATTGTGAAACCTATATAAAGTGTTATAGATTTACCGAAAAATTATTTTTTTTTATAATTATGTTCACTCTGCACGACGTCCAAAGACAACTCGAAGTAGTGAGCCACAGAGTTAGAGTCACAGTTTATGAGGATATCTGGGAAGGTTACGGTTAACACTAGACTTAAGATTTTAGTGATCGGGGAAGCATCCTCTTGGGAGTCAGTTGCACAAATTAGCGGTTCCTGCAAAGAATCTGTTCGAGTTGAACTTACTGTGCTGTTCGATAAAAGTGACTCATCTGCTTTTTTTTATTAAATGTTCTCTTCTCCAATGAAACGAAAGTTGAGCTAAATTCAAAGGATAAGCGATCTAAAATCCGAAGAAGAAGCTTTGAAAGCTCTTTGAATTTAGCAGTAAGTACTGTCAAGCATTCGTTCAGTATAATGTTCTGGGGATGCTTTTCTTTTCATGGAACTGGTTTCTTAAAACCTATTGAAAAGACCCTCAGGAGCGAGCAGTACAAGAGAATTTTAGAGTCGTGTCTGCTCCCTTTTGATGAAAGTGTGCAAATCGACCCCACCGAGCTAATTTTAATGCAGGATAATGCTCCCTGTCACAAATCAAAATTGATGAAGGAATACTTTGATGAGAAGCAGGTGAGTGTTATGACATGGCCGCCCCAATCTCCTGACCTCAACCCCATAGAAAACTTATGGAGCATTATAAAGTACAGGCTCTCGAGAAAGCAGTTGAGCAACAAAGAGGATTTGATTGTGAATTTCATATCCGAATGGAATTCAATGCTTGGAGATGAGATTTGCCAGAACCTAATCAAGTCAATGCCAAAAAGGGTTGAAAAGGTTATCAAAATAAACGAGGACCCATAGATTATTAAATATTTCGAACTATATTACCTATTATAAAGAAATTATACCTCTATTATTCTTAATTTAAGCTGTTCGGTTATGTTTCTATTGATTACTAGTTGCAGGAAATAAGTGATTCACTTTTATTTTTATTTTTTTTGCACAGAGTTTTTCCCTAAATCTCATTTATATCCAAAATTATAATTGCCAATAGAATACCTTAGGGTGAGTAAACTTTTTTACTAGGTGGTCGGGAAGGGGTCTTTATATTAGTAAGATTAAAAATTAGTTTGACCCCAAAAACAATAGGCGAAAAAATTTTGAAGTAATAAAAATCAGGTGAGTCACTTTTATCGAACATCACAGTACAATGGAATACGAAGGGAATGAGGGTGGTTCATTACAATGGGCGTGGCATGGAGCGTCTTAGCCGTGAAGGTTAGAACTGATGGAACTAAGGAATGTAGCTCTCTGGAGCACTTTCCATGAAAATAGCGTGAGACATGCAACGTTTCGTCTGTGAGAACGGAGTTGTAATGCGAAAACTAATTACCCACATACTTTTGAAAGATTTATTATATATATATATATATGTATATATATATATATATATATATATATATATGTATGTATGTATGTATGTATGTATGTATGTATGTATGTATATTTAAAACTCCAAAAAGGCAAACAATAATGACCTCAACATGGTTGAGAATATTAATACTAGCAGTAAAAAAATCACTGATAAACTGAAGATCAGTGATAGAGTAGGTCAACTATATGAAAGAGAGTGCTATATAACCTTAAAGGACCACAAACCTGATTTTGAGGCTAATCCAACTACAAGGATAATAAACCCTACAAGACCTGATATCGGAAAAATTAGTAAAATGATCCTTGAAAGGGTAAATCAACAAATTAAAGAAAAAATAGGCCTGAAACTTTGGATTAATACCAAAGACGTGACAAAGACGTGACAAACTGGTTTACTTATATAAAGGGGAAAAAAACAACTGTACACTAATGCAGTTTGATATTGAAAATTATTACCAATCAATATCTAAGGAACTGTTCATGAATGCGTTGGACTTTGCTACCCAGTACACAGATATTACAGAAGAAGAAAAGAACATTATTATAAACGCGAAAAAATATTTAGTTACATAAAGGTAAGCAATGGATAAAAAATTCATATAACCACTTTGACATCACAATGGGATCACTAGACTCAGCTGAGTCTTCTGATCTCATAATTCTTTTTATATTATACAATCTCACAGCGCACTGTGATATGAATATAACTGATATTGGTTTATACAGAGACGTTGGACTTATGGTTATAATAAACTCTATTAACTTTAAAATAGATAGAATTAGAAAGATATTATACGAAAAATTTAAAACCATGAACTTAAAAATTACGGTTAGCACTAAATTAAAAATGTTAACTTCCTTGATATAACATTAGATCTAAAGAAAAATACATACACACCTTATAAAAAACCCAAATACCAGTCCTTTATATATACACCCTAAATCAAATCACCCCACTTCTATAATTAAGCGTATACCTTTATCTATTCGAAAAAGAATAAGTACAAATTCAGCAAATGACAAGATTTTCGATGAACATATTAATTTCTGTAATAAAGCTCTAAAAGATAGTGGCTACAAAAACCCAAAACTAACTTATATAAAACATGAGAATGGAAAGCATAGAAAAAACAGAAGTAGAAAAATAATTTGGTAAAATAATAATAATTTGGTATACGCCCCCATACATCCAAATGGTAAAGAACAAATTGTGACAAAAATTCCTGGCATTAATAGTCACTTTACTAGAGAAAATAAATTAAGTACTATTTTCAATAAAAAATACACTGAAATTAAGTTACAGCTGTACTGAAAACTTAGAAAAAATTATTAAGAAATATAATGCTAATATCTAAAATAAACATTTAGAAACATAAAATTTTAGATAATAGAAAAATAAAAATAAAAACAGATAAAGATAAACAAAAAATATGTAACTGTAGAAACCCTCACAACTGTCGCACGGAATCATTAGTATACCAATGCAATATCTCTTCTATTGAAAATCCTGAAAACATAAAAATCTATATAGGTTGTACAAGCCATGAGTTCAAAAAGCGTTTCAACCAACATCAAAGTTCATTTAGGATAAATAAATATAGAAATCAAACATCTAACTCGAAGTACTTCTGGCACCTGAAAGAATCCAATAAAACACCTACAGTAAAATGGAAGTTAATAAGAAAAGCTAGAATATGTATGTCATTAAATGACCCATGTCCTTTATGCATACATGAAAAACTATATATTACTAAGTTTATAAAAAATGAAAATTTACTGAATCAGAGAAATGAAATAGCTATTTTTTGCTGTCATTGTCAAAAATTTGCCTTAAATAATATTTAAAAATAAAATTAAAAAATCCGACCTGGTAATATACATACTTATATTTGATATTAAAAATTAATTTTATATAATGTAAGGAATTCTATTACATATACTTGTTTTAAAAAGAAATATACTCTATTAAAATTAAGAGTGAAAATATTTTAAAATTGTAGTTAAATAAAACGAAGTCTAACCTAAACATCATTTAAAAATGTAGTTAAATAAAATAAAACGTATTCTAACCTAAACATATCTCTCAAAGTACTTTTGACACTAAAAAGAATCCAACAAAAGACCAAAAGTAAAATTGAAATTAGTAAGAAAAGCTAAAAAATTGTAAGCCATTAAATGACCCATGTCCTTTCTGAATACATGAGAAACTATATATTACTATTTTTATATTTATAAAAAAATAAGTAAGTTACAGAATCAGAGAAATGAAATAGCTATTTTTGCCGTCATTATCAAAAAAATTTCCTTAAATAATATTTAAAAAGGAAAATTTAAAAAAAATATTACCTGGTAATATACATATATTTGATATGGAAAAATAATTTTATATACTGTAAGTAATTCTATTACATTTACTTGCATAAAAAAGGAATATAGTCTATTACAAATTAAAAATTAAAATATTTTAAAATTGTAGTTAAATAAAACGTATTCTAACCTAAACATCCCCCAAAAATTTTTAAGTATAGAAAAAATGCCGAAAGAATTTTTGTCGTTAACAATAAAAATTAAAAAAAAACAAACCAAATACCCAGACGACATGCATTGAACGGATGTCAGAATTCGTTGAAAAATACATCCCTACCCTACCTAAACATAACCCCTTTTTCGAACGCAACAATAACTGATACAACAAAAGTTAATAAATATGAACACGCTACCACCCTTTGTCTGGATGACTGGATTTCTCTGGTCCCTTGGGAACCGTACATTATGAATTTCCCTTGCAGTTAAAACTCTGTAATTTAAGAAATAAGTTACTCCAAAATTCGCTTGAGGATGAAATGGAACTAATGTTTTTAATTTAATTACAAAATTAAATTTGAAGTTTATAGCTTCCATTTTTGAAACATGGTTATTAGTGTGCAGCGAAAAAAACATATTTTAAATCAGTTAATTTTAATATATATATGTATGTATGTATGTATTTATTACTTCAAACCTTATTTTTAGTGGATACCTGTATTTGAATGGGCCTTATTTGAATGGTATTTATTTCGTCTTGTTGTTCTGTCAGTTGTTCTGTTTCTGATTAGTCTTGTGTCTATCGTCTTTTCATGTTGACTTAAATATCGTCTAATCCTAAGTATGTTTCTAATAACCATGTCCTGAAGATGGTCTACTAGACCGAAACGTCTGACGTCGACAGTGAAACAACATTAAAACAGTAAACTTGCATATTCGGATTTTGTTTTGTCTTTTCCATATTTTTCATCATATATATATATATATATATATATGTATGTATGTATGTATATTCACCAATTTTCCTGTTCCAGACAATGAGTGATTGGGTATCACCCTCTGTACGAACCTTAGAATCAGTAAGCCGTCTTGATGCTTGTCAGAATAGCCGGTGACACAGAGTTGTTACTGGACACATTGACATATAAAGTTGTATGGGATTCCATTTTAAACTATCCTTGTGTCATATTTATTTTCGTGAGAAAGTCACTGAATATTTATCTTTTGACTAAATAACCGCATTTAAGTACTTGTATCCTGCCCAGTCATGTAATTCAACCGTGACGCCTGTCCTCAGAAAATATCACAATATGTTCAGCTGGATTTGGTTCAGTAAACTGATACTTTTCTTCTACGTGGTTCGACATTTCCTATCGCGAATGATGTCTTTCAAAAGCAAAGCAAAGTATTAAGAAACAGGAAAATGTCTTTAGAATCAAAGAAAAGAATGCTTCACTACAAAGTAATATCAATCCACCTATATTGAAGTCAATGCCGGGCAATTCCTCCGCAGATGAAGATGAGACTTGAGACAACAGAGATTTTTACACTAAATTTGAAGAGGTTAAGAATGTAGTGACTGAGAAAGCACCCTCACGGGAGTTTGTTCTACCAGTGGAATGCGAAGAGGACTAGGATAATTCGGTATGACGTACCTTAGGTCTGAACTGGTGGAACCCGTCTACATGAACTACCATAATCAAGTAACAAGAGTCCTCAAGATAACAGCTTCAGTCGCAGGTTGTTAATTCAGAATTCACCTTCTCTTCGATTGGTTGCCATGTAAGGCATAAGAGTCTGCCTTACTATTTTCTTGTTATTGGCGGCTGGGAAGAGAAATAGAGGCATATCTTTTCCATACCGTGAAAGTGATTTTTAACGAACTTAAGGAATTTTAAGGAATTTTTAAGCAGATCGAACTCAGCCCAACGGTTTCCGGTTCCGAGACGCTAGTTACTTGACCAGACGCACATTCAATCATATTATGTCTCTTTAGTTTTATTTTAATCCTCTCGTATTCTCCTATCAACTTCTTAATGTTGATATTGTATTCATTAAGGAATGCCCCGTAGTTTTTTTTCATTTGTTTTATTTTCCAAAGACCTTTCAATCTCATCCAAGATCATCTTCAGGTGTGAATTGCTATAAGCAATTTACAGATTAACCGCTAAATCTCTAATATTTATCTAAGGGGGGCAACTTTAACTTATACAATTGTAATTTAAAAAAAAATGAAAAATTTAAATGTTTTAAAACATTGCTTTTATAGATATTTTAAAGCATAATTAATCTTATTTACTGTCGCTTGTATTTTTTCTTCAGTATCTGCCTATATTTCTGAGATGAGGTATTATTTACATTATTCGGACTATTGTCCTCATCTTTGTTGCCATATTTATTACAACGTTTCGGCCTTTCAGTATCTGTCTATATTTCTGAAATGAGGTATTATGTACACTATTTACATTATTCGGACTATTGTCCTCATCTTTCTCGCCATATTTATCACAACGTTTCGGCCCTTCAGTATCTGTCTATATTTCTGAGATGAGGTATTATGTACATTATTTACATTATTCGGACTATTGTCCTCATCTTTGTTGCCATATTTATAGCAACGTTTCGGCCTTTCAGTATCTGTCTATATTTCTGAGATGAGGTATTATTTACACTATTTACATTATTCGGACTATTGTCCTCATCTTTGTTGCCATATTTATCACAACGTTTCGCCCGATGTACGCCCCGGCCTTCTTCAGGTGGTTGAAATGTCAAACTTTATTTCGCTCGCTGCGATAGATTGTTCTAGTTCCACGTGCCATGTCTAATGGATGTCAGTTATCAGTTATCTCCTGTTAATTCCCCTTACCAAGTTCTCCACTGCCTTAACCAGGTACTGAACTCACAAATCTTTGCGTCCTGTCACTGGATCGAACCAACACCTTTATCCACTGTGCCATGAATTTTTCTTATATAGAAAATTTGAAAATCAAATTGAATTTTTTTATTTTCATGGTGGAGTATACTTTTATTATTAATTAATATTTTTCTAAAACTACGGCGCCTTCCTTACTGCATTTAATATCAAGTTGATTTGGGAATTTGAAATAGACATAATATATCAAGTTTATGTGTGTGTGCTTGGAAAAATTTCAGATAGAGTCTGTCTGTAAAAGGACAATATCAATAAAGACAAAAAGAAAACTTATCTTAGCCGAAACTCATCACCTTAGAAATATATATATATATTTATCGCTGCTTGGAAATCATCCATGTAAACAGAAACAAACTATCATTACGTTTTCGTCCATGTATTGCTTAATATATTGTACTCTAATTGTCATCTTTGATAATATGGCTTATGCAAGCCAAAAGCTTAGATTGGATTAAAAAATATGTATCAATATTGTGATTTTCTTTCTTCGTTTAATGATAATGTTATTAAGCTTATCAGACGATATGAAAAGGATTTACATAAAATAAATAGACAACACTTGTCTATATTATTTAATGAAACATGTATGAATGAAAAAATTCTGCCTAACTACACACAATGTAAATTACATGATCCAGCAGCCCACAATACAATCAATACTTGGAATTATAAATGTAGCCTTGAGAAAAGGCAAATTGAAATAGCCAAGGAAAAACTGAACACCCTTAACAGCAACAAACAGGACATCTACGATAAACTGAAGGATATAACTACCCCGGACCAACTGAAGGAAATTACGCATAGACTCACGGAAATTACCAACAAATCTAAATTGGTAACAGAAGCCATTGGTTTATACCAACGGCTTCCCATACTTAATACTTCTCAAATTCACTCTCGCGCGATCATGTGTGACGTAATGACCTGCGGTGCGATTTTCGCTTCCAGCGTCTTATATGCACGTGTTTATCGTTGCTTGTAAATCATCCATGTAAACAGAAACAGACTATAATCACTTTCTCGTCCGTGTATTACATAATATATTGTACCCTAATTGACATCTTTGATAATGGCTTATGCAAGCCGAAAGCTTAGATTGGATTAAAACATATGTATCAATATTGTGATTTTCTTTCTTCATTTAATGATAATGTTATTAAGCTTATCAGACGATATGAAAAGGATTTACATAAAATAAATAGACAACACTTGTCTATATTATTTAATGAAACATGTATGAATATATATATATATATATATATATATATATATATATATATATATATATATATATATATATATATATGCGATCTAATAATTTTTTTCTTTTTGTATGATAAATTATATAAAAACTGTCCGAATGTTCTTTTTATCCGAGCGCTTTCGGCTATACATTTAGCCATTTTCAAGGATTATATTTTAACTGTTAAAATAAGAGACAGTTTGTTGTATGTATGTTTTATAAAATGTTTCATTTTTCAAAACACGCTCAAGATATTACATCCATGTTCAAAGTCAATATTATTAAGTGTTGGTTTGTTTGTTTTTATTAATAAGGCTTCCATTATGTTTCGCCTTTTTTGCATGTAGACGATGCGATTATATTTGTGTTGTCAACAAGTATGTTACGAAAAGTGTCCGCTAGGTCCCCATGAATATTTAAATGAGATCTAATTGAGCTATGGCCAGAAAGGTGTAGAGTGAGTCTGCGTGTCAAACATGTTGTAGTGTGGCCTATATAATTATTTACGAATTTTTTTTTATCAGGAATACAATTCCTTAATGGGCATTTAAATTCATAAATAATATTTGCCCTATTTAATTTTGTTCTAGGAGGTGAATTTTTATTTTTAACTATAAGGTTAGAGGTTTTAAATTTTTTATAATAAATAATTAATCTAATTTTTTTGCTATTGTCAACTGGTGTTATGCATTTTTTTTATAATGTTCCTAATTCTGCATTCATCCTGTTTATAATTTTCGTTCATCTGATTTTTATAAAAAATATTAATATTATTGTTTATGTTTCTATTCTCGCCGTTGCTATTAGTTACCTTGGACAAGAAACGCCTAATGTGGAAACCCAACAATTGATATATATATATATATATATATATATATATATATATATATATATATATATAAGAAGTAAACCATAAAGGTCCATTTCCGTTATAATTAATTTCGTGGATAGTGTTATATTCATCTCTTCAAACCGAAAGTTTTTAATCTTAAATATTTAATCTTAATTAATTAAGATCTTAATTTTAAGAGCTTTCGGTCTGAAGAGAATAGGCCAATTCCGGCAGCTGTTGGTTGCATTGGGGTCAATATCACTACCAACCCTTTGAGGGAGATACTGCCGAGGGCAAGTGTTTCTCGAGATCGGACAACACTCAATATTTTCAGTTGCGCTCTGTCAGAGATAGAGATGAAATTTGTTTATCCGACCGAGGACAGATATTACACTTTGATCTCTGCCAAAAGGCTGACAACGGTGGCGACCCCGATAAACGTTTCATTTTTTTTTTTGTTTCCACGCAGTGTATCGAATGATGGGAAGCGAACAAGACAATCGCCAAAGATAGAGTTACCATAAATAAAATGCCTGAATATCTGCTGAATTATTTTACATTTATTATTAAGAGAGATGTTGGTGAGACTGGGATTTTGCTCGGAAGCTTATCACATATCCAATTTTACCTTTTATATCGAGTGTCAAGAACAGGTTGATTATATTATTTCGTAAATTTTCAATTGATATGCAATTCCCAATTTAAATGTCTGCTCGGTGATAAAAAAAAAGTCTGAGATAGATAGATAGATAGATAGATAGATAGATAGATAGATAGATAGATAGATAGATAGATAAGCCGAGTCAGACAGATAGATAGATAGATAAATAAATAGATAGATAGATCATGAAAAGACTGTGACAGAAAAAAGAAAGAAAGAAAGAAGGAAAGAAAGAAAATAAATAAACAGACTGAGATATATAATGAGGAGAAGATACTGAGATAGATAGATAGATAGATAGATAGATAGATAGATAGAAAGAAAGAAAGAAAGAAGGAAAGAAAGAAAGAACAGGTTGATTATATTATTTCGTAAATTTTCAATTGATATGCAATTCCCAATTTAAATGTCTGCTCGGTGATAAAAAAAAAAGTCTGAGATAGATAGATAGATAGATAGATAGATAGATAGATAAGCCGAGTCAGACAGATAGATAGATAGATAAATAAATAGATAGATAGATCATGAAAAGACTGTGACAGAAAAAAGAAAGAAAGAAAGAAGGAAAGAAAGAAAATAAATAAACAGACTGAGATATATAATGAAGAGAAGAGACTGAGATAGATAGAGAGATAGATAGATAGATAGAAAGAAAGAAAGAAAGAAAAGAGACTGAGGTAAATAAGGAACGAACTGAGATAGATAGACAGATAGATAAATAGATAAGCCGAGTCAGATAGATAGATAGATAGATAGATAGATAGATAGATAGATAGATAGATAGATAATGAAAAGACTGTGTCAGAAAAAAAGAAAGAAAGAAGGAAAGAAAATAAATAAACAGACTGAGATATATAATGGAGAGAAGAGACTGAGGTAGATAGATAGATAGATAGATAGATAGATAGATAGATAGATAGATAGATAAACCGAGTCAGATAGATAGATAGATAGATAGATAGATAATGAAAATACTGACAGAAAAAAATGAAAGAAAGAAGGAAAGAAAGAAAGAAAATAAATAAACAGACTGAGATATATAATGAAGAGAAGAGACTGAGATAGATAGATAGATAGATAGATAGAAAGAAAACAGACTGAGGTAAATAACGAACGAACAGAGATAGATAGATAGATAGATAGATAGATAGATAGATAATGAAAAGACTAGGATAGATAGACAGACAGACGGAAAGACATTGAATCAGTTTTCGAATGAATCAATGTATAAAAATATATCTTTCTTTATATTGTGCGTGGGGGGGTGTTGGTGGTTGTCATTTCATAGCCGAAGGTGGAGCCAATCTGACGTGTAAAATTCGATATTTATAGTTTGTGGGGTTGGTGAGCATTGGGAATGTTCATTGCTGGGAAAAATAGGGAAGCAGTTACAGCGAAAACAGCATTTTCCCAGTTTCTTCACAGCTTTTTTTTTCTTCGTTCATTCTTCTTCTCTAATTTGTTTTTTATTGCTTCTCTTCTTTTTTTCCTTTTTTTCCTTCTACTCTGAAAAAAGGAAAATAAAGAAAACTGCGTACATACAAATTTTCTTTTTTGTAATTTTTTTTCCTTTTTCTCACTTTTTTTTAAATCTATCTTTCGCTTACTTTTTTATTTTTCTTTCTTTCCCCCCCTTTTTTAGCTATTTACGATCTTTTTTTCTTTTCCTTTTATTTCTTCATTTCTTCCTTTCATTTTTGTTTCTGTCTATTTTGCCTATTTTCTTTTATTTTTTCTTTATTTCTTTACTTTTCTTTTCCATTCTATTTCTTTCTTTCTTTCTTTTTTTTTCTTTCCCGTCTGTCTGTTTGATTTTCTTTCTTTCTTTCGTTCTTTCTTTCTTTCTTTCTTTCTTTCTTTCTTTCCCGTCTATCTGTTTGAATTTCTTTCTTTCTTTCTTTCTTTCTTTCTTTCTTTCTTTCTTTCTTTCTTTCTTTCTTTCTTTCTTTCATTCGTATTACTCATATTCTTTCCCATCACTTTAAAGAAAATATTTACCGATATTTGTTTTCCTGTTTGTTGTTGACTTTGTGTAAATCTCAAACGCACTGAGACTGACAAATGATAGATAGACAGATAGATAGACAGATAGACTTTAGAATATAATAGTCGGAGTAATATCCTTTAATGTTTACACAGAAAAAATATTCTCACACATAAATTTGTAGTTATTGTGGTTTTTACTACTTCAAGTATATTTATACACGGTGTCCATAAAGTTCGTGTGCACTTTAAAAAGTTTATAACTTTATTTGTATTTGCGATAGAAATAATTTGTAAAAAGGATTAGAAAGAAGTAAATCTATATTTTTTTTCAAGGTTTTAATGAAGTTTTATTTAAGTTTCCACATGTCCTCCATCATTAGCAATACAAAGGGTAATACGATTTTGCAGTTCACGGAAAACATTTGCCAACTGATTTACAGTAATGCCTGAAATCACATTAGTTATTTTAGCTATACTTAAAACTAGGTACATTAAACTTTATAACATTTTTTACAGATTATTTCTATCGCAAATACAAATAAAGTTATACATTTTTTAAAGTGCACATGAACTTTATGGACAGCCTGTATTTACTTCTATTGACAAATGATAGAAATAAATAAGAGACATCGATAGATAGGTAGATAATGAACAGGATGAGACGATAGATAGATAGATAGATAGATAGATAGATAGATAGATAGATAGATAGATAGATAGATAGATAGATGAATAGACTGAGATAGATAGATAGATAGATAGATAGATAGATAGATAGATAGATAGATAGATGAACAGACTGAGATAGATAGATAGATAGATAGATACATGAACAGACTGAGATAGATAGATAGATAGATAGATAGATAGATGAACAGACTGAGATAGATAGATAGATAGATAGATAGATAGATGAAAAGACTGAGATAGATAGATAGATAGATAGATAGATAGATAGATAGATAGATAGATAGATGAACAGACTGAGATACATTGATAGATAGATAGATGAACAGACTGTGATAGATAGATAGATAGATGAAAAGACTGAGATAGATAGATAGATAGATAGATACCTAGATAGATGAACAGACTGAGATAGATAGACAGATAGATAGATGAACAGACTGAGATAGATAGATAGATGAAAAGACTGAGATAGATAGATAGATAGATAGATAGATAGATGAAAAGACTGAGATAGATAGATAGATAGATAGATAGATAGATAGATACATAGATAGATACATAGATAGATGAACAGACTGAGATAGATAGAGAGATAGAGAGATAGATGAACAGACTGAGATAGATAGATAGATGAAAAGACTGAGATAGATAGATAGATAGATAGATGAACAGACTGAGATAGATAGATAGATAGATAGATAGATAGATAGATAGATAGATAGATAGATAGATAGATAAACAAACAAACTTTGTAATATAATAATGGGAGTAATATGCCTTAATGTTTACACAGGAAAAATTGTTCTCACACATTAATTTGTAATTGTGCTTTTTACTTCGTCAGGTATATTTCACGGACACCCTCACGCACACACGTATATACCTATACAATAAATACAATAAATATGCAGAGAAAACAAAATAATTGAATCAATAGAAATAAATCCTATTTATCTATTTTATTGGGAGAAATATGCAAAAAAGAATACGTAATCTTCATTTAATACTTTGTAGAATAGCCATTATTCACTTCTACAGCAACCGACCTCTCCTTGGAGTTCTCAATGGTTTGCAAACTTTAGTTGGTATTTTGTTCCATTCTTCTTCGCATATGGTCTTCAGACCCGGGTTGTTTGTTGGAGATCTCCATTGAATTTGAATTTTGAAATAACGCCTCAGATTCTCGATTGGGTTTAAATCTGGGAACTGACTTGGCGATTCTAGGATATTTACATAATTTTCAGCAAACCATTTCTTCGTAGATTTTGCAGTCTGCTTAGGATCATTATCTTGTTGTAAGATCCAACCAGGAGGAAGTTCAAGATTTTCAACCAAAATCTTTAAATTTGCTTCCAAAATATTTTGATGTGCTGTGGCATTCATTCTACCATCTTTTACTGATATGGTGCCAGTACCTTTTGCAGAAAAAACATCCCCAAGCCAAGATGCTGCCACCAGCAAATTTCACTGTTGGAACTGCGTTCTTTATTTGAAGGCAACGCCATCTTTCCTCCATACATGATTTCTGGAATTAAGTCCAAATGTACATCGCTGTCGAGGTGGAATAAATCTGCCCATGTGAGCCATTTGGAGCATTTTCCTGGGTTTACGAATATATTATTATACATTATATATATTATTATTTTAAGCCCATGCGAGGACTTGGTGGGTGCTAGACTTGATAAGTTCTTTATCCCAAACTTGGTTATTAGGTCTATTCCGATGAGTGTTAAATTTATCAAGCCCTCTTTCCTCATAATGTAATTTCAATTGTCTTTTCCTGATTCTGAGCACAAGTGATTTTTTTTCCATTTTTTTTCAAACATAAAGCTACTTACTAGTTCCGTATTATCCGTATGCTTCTGTCAGTTGCCTCCAGTTTTCTCTTCGTCCATAGGGAGATTTCCCAGCATTCACTGCTGTATAACAGGAGAGATATCAGTTAGCAACCCACTAATATCTTATTTGTTTATAAGGAAATTATTCTGTCTCAGCATCTTTTGGAATTCCTCATTCGCCATTCCAATGCTTCTTCGGATTTCGGTGTCGCTCTTTACAGCCTCAATGTTTCCCAGATATTTAAACGTCTCTCCTTGCTTGAAGTTATTCCTTTCCGTGTCGTGTCACTTTTAGTGCTGAGTCCAGGAGATCCTGTAGTTTACTTTCCGTGTAACCAACATAATGCCAGCTGAGAACCTTCTGTTTGTCTTATTCAACATTACTTTAGAATTCTCGGAACTGACTTTTAATTGTTGCTCTTTCGACAAGTTTGTTGGTCAAGTCCTGAAGCTCACTGCGATGAGGTCAATGTCGTCTGCAAAACGTAGGTTATAGAGGGGGTCTGGCACCAATAGAGATTGAAGTATCAAAGTCTTTCAGGATTTCTTATATGTTTCTCTCTAGGAATAGGTTGAACAATGTGGATGAAAGTAACCATTCCTGTCGCACACTGAGATTTGTCCGGAAGAATCCTCCCATTTGTTTTTGTCTGGTGGCATCTTTATATATTCGGCCTGGATGATTGGATAATTCAAATTCCCTAAGGATTTGCGAAAGACCTCCATGCCACACGCAATCAAACGCGTTCTAGGACTATTTTATTACTAATTAATCTGCCTTGTTTCTGTTATGCTTACACTACAGGTATTTGTCGCACATTTACTATGCCACAAAACCTCCGAGCTAACGGTTTTATCCACTAGTTTCATGGGGAAATCTGAAGATATAGCTGCAGTCTGCCGGAAGCTGCCACACTTAATAATACATGGATCTCCACAACTTCGTGGCTATTAGCAGTTTTTCTCCCTTTTCTAAAACTCCCATTCCCGTTCGATTATCCATTCACACAAGCTTGTCAGACGTGGCTCGCTACCTTCACCTATGTTTCTTAACTACAGAATGGCCTATGAGTGTTAAATTTTCCAAGCTCTCTTTCCTCATAATGTAATTTTAGTTGTCTTTTCCTGATTCTGAGTATAAGTGATTTTTGTTGCCATTTTCTTTCAGACTTAAATATTGCTTACTCGTTCTGTTTAAGGAATTCTCAGTTTTCTTCTGTAGAACCAAATGTCAGTTGCCTCCAGTTTTCTCTTCGTCCATGGGGAGATTTCCCAGCATTCACTGTTGTATAACAGGAGGGATATCAGTTAGCAACCCACTAATATCTTATTTGTTTATAAAGAAATTATTCTGTCTCAGCATCTTTTGGAATTCCTCATTCGCCATTCCAATGCTTCTTCGGATTTCGGTGTCGCTCTTTCCAGCCTCTGTTAAAATGTTTCCCAGATATTTAAACGTCTCTCCTTGCTTGAAGTTCTTCCTTTCCGTGTCGTGTCACTTTTAGTGCAGAGTCTAGGAGGTCCTGTAGTTTACCTTCCGTGTCCACTACCAACATAGTGCCAGCTGAGAATCTTATATTGTTAAGATTACGCCAAGCAATAACAAATTCTATTAAGGTATCGAGATATTTATGGGACAGCCTCGCTGTAGAGGTTGATGAAATCTGGGGGGAAGACATATCCTTGTCTTACGTCCTTTTCTAGTTTTGTATGCATACTCAACTCAATTCTTATCCGTATGCAGGTGGTTTGCTGTCAATATAAGTTCTGTGTTATTCTAACATCTTTTGACATGCACCAAATAAATCCTTACATGCATAAAAGACCTTTTAAATAATTGAAATATCTTCTTATTCAACTAACAGTAATTACTAGAAAATGTGCTTGCGTATTATATTATAGTAGCATGATTTTTGGAGGTGTCCATATTTTTTTCACATCATACCTAGTTATTTCCCCTTAAACGGTGTCCGTCACCCAAGCCATGACGCAGCGTGACAGACTCTACATATAAAAATGGTAACTTTCGGATGACCAAAACAAATTTTTTTCCTTTCCAACCATGAACACTAAATACCGAATTTGACGGCATATAAGACGCACCCTAATTTCAGCAGGGCAAATCTAGAAAAAAAAAAGAGTAATTAATAAAATTAGTAAACCTACATATGACATAGAAGACGCAGGGGAATTTTAAAAGATATTTTTAGTTAGAAAAGTGAGACTTATATGTTGTCAAATATGGTACTTACTCAATCTTTCTTTCTTTTCCTACCAATTCTTTCTTTCTTTGTTTCTTTCTTTCACTTTTTTTATTTCAAACACTTTCTTTCTTTCTTTCTTTCTTTCTTTCTTTATTTATTTATTTCCTTACTCATTCTTTCTTTATTTCCCTACTCAAACATTCTTTCTTTTCCTACCAATTATTTCTTTCTTTCTTTCTTTCTTTCTTTCTTTCTTTCTTTCTTTCTTTCTTTCCCTACTCAGTCTTTCCTACTTTTCCTACGAATTCTTTCTTTCTTTCTTTCTTTCTTTCTTTCTTTCTTTCTTTCTTTCTTTCTTTCTTTCTTTCTTTCCCTACTCAGTCTTTCCTTCTTTTCCTACGAATTCTGTATTTCTTTCCTTCTTTCTTTCTTTCTTTCTTTCTTTCTTTCTTTCTTTCTTTCTTTCTTTCTTTCTTTCATTCTTTCTTTCTTTCATTCTTTCTTTCTTTCCCTACTCAGTCTTTCCTTCTTTTCCTACGAATTCTGTATTTCTTTCTTTCTTTCTTTCTTTCTTTTATCTATTTCAAAATATTTTTTCCTTTCATAAATATTTTCATTTTATTGATGAAATATTATGCAATCTTTTGTTTCAAAATAAAACTGCAAAAATTTTGTGTTTATCAAAATCAACCTTCTGTTATATTTTTATCTTTTATCGTTTCTCACAGTAAAAAAACGGAATGGTTCATTATTTATCTGAGGTAATGTCAGGGCGTAAATGACGTGCGAAATGAGAAACACAAAGATTTAAAAAGTCCGAAATAGATAGATAAATAGATACAGACTGATATGAACAGACTGAGATAGATAGATAGATAGATAGATAGATAGATAGATAGATAGATAGATAGATAGACTAATAGGAACAGACTGAGAGAGATAGACTGATAGGAACAAACTGAGAGAGATAGTTAGATTGATAGATAGATATGTACACTCTGAGAGAGAGAGAGAGAGAGAGAGAGAGAGAGAGAGAGAGAGAGAAAGAAAGAGAGATTGAAACGGAATGAGCGAGCTTGGTACATATATATGAACAGTCTTATATATATATATATATATAAGACTGTTCATATACACACACACACACACACACACACACACACACACACACATATATATATATATACACACACATATATATATATATATATATATATATATATATGTATATAGATAGATATGTACACTCTGAGTGATATCGATAGAAACGGAAGACCTAGCTTGATAGATAAATCTGATATATATATATATATATATATATATATATATATATATATATATATATATAGATAGATAGATAGATAGATAGATAATGTACACTCTGCGAGAGATAGAAATGGAATGAGCGAGCGTGATAGATATATGTGAATAGTCTGAGATAGATAGATAGATAAATAGATAGATAGATAGATAGATAGATAGATAGATAGATAGATCACATAAATTTGTCGATGACTGTCGTTCGACACCCCGTGATAACCTCTCGTTGGCCTTTCATTCTTTTTGTAGTGAGACGGTTTAGTTTTAAGATCAAATTACCAGAAAGGGAAACAGTGAGAAAAAAACAATGTCGTAGTTTGAAATCATACAAAAGTTGGGTGAAAAAACGCTTTGCTCTGAGAACAACGTAAACTCAATAACCAGGGCTTTGCTTAGTAGCTGAGATTGTGTCCTATTGCCGTCCGGCAGGTTTTATAAGACTTCCATTGCACATTATACCACGTTCGGTCGATCTTTTTAGCACCCTATCATATATGTGTGTGTGTGTGTGTGTGTGTGTGTGTGTGTGTGTGTGTGTGTGTGTGTGTGTGTGTGTGTGTGTGTGTGTCCATAATATATATATGTCCATAATATATATATGTCCATAAAGTTTGTGTACACTTTTAAAAATTTATAACTTTATTTGTATTTGCGATAGAAATAATCTGTGAAAAATGTTATAAAGTTTAATGTACCTAGTTTTAAGTATAGCTAAAATAACTAATTTGATTTCAGGCATTACTGTAAATCAGTTGGCAAATGTTTTCCGTGAACTGCAAAATCGTATTACCCTTTGTATTGCTAATGATGGAGGACATGTGGAAACTTAAATAAAATTTTAATAAAGCCTTAAAAAATAAAAGATTTACTTCTTTCTAATCCTTTTTACAAATTATTTCTATCGCAAATACAAATAAAGTTATACATTTTTTAAAGCGCACACGAATTTTATGGACGCCCTGTATATATATATATATATATATATATATATATATATATATATATATATATATATATATATATGTATATATATATATATATATATATATATGTATGTATATATATATATATATATATATATATATACATATATATATAAAGAAATATAGTCTAAAGATGTGCTATATTTATGGGATAAAGTGCTCAATATCAGAGATAGAACGTGTGTAAATATAAAAGTGAACATATAAGTCAACACTAAGAGGCGACAGTCTGTTTCATGCTAGATTCAATCGTCAGGCCTGACGATTGCATCTAGCATGAAACAGACTTCTGGCTTCTATGTTCACTGATATATATATATATATATATATATATATATATATATATATATATATATATATAATATATAAAATTGAAACCAAACCTTAATAAAATTATTAATTATGAATACTCCACAAACGTTTTAAAATGTGGACAATAGATAGTTTGAAATGTCAAGATTTGCAATAATAGTTTCGCTTTTTACTATTTATTTCGTAAACAAACACTATACATTGTTACCTTCCCATAAACGGTTTCATCGATCACGCACTGACGCAGTAGTAAGAAATTTAACTTTCAGGTAACACAACAATTTTGTATTTGATAATAATGAACACTACTGTGTTGAGCATGAAATAAACAATATGCAGATGATGACATTGCTATGTCGAAAGTACTCGGAAATAAAAGAAATATGTAGCAAGGCGGCGATTTCTTCTCGTCCTTCAATAATGACACCAAAAAAGCTTATCCGCGAATATGAAAGGATTCTATGTCTAAATTATTCAACGAAACACACACATATATATATATATATATATATATATATATATATATATATATATATATATATATATATATATATATAGTTGTATATTTAGGCAGCAATCCTTCTTTTATGCAAGTTTAATTAAAAACGACAGACAAGGTACTACGGTTAAGTATTTTATTTAATTTTTCTTGTGTACGAACAAGAGTTTTCTTTGCTGGACAGTTCTTACACACCCTTTGTCCAGCAAAGAAATCTCTTGTTCGTACACAAGAAAAATTAAATAAAATACTTAACCGTAGTACCTTGTCTGTCGTTTTTAATGAAACTTGCATATATATATATATATATATATATATATATATATATATATATATATATATATATATGCACATTTCATTAAAAACGACTGACAAGGTGCTTTTATTTAGTTTTTATGCAATTTCTCATGCGATCTAATAATGTTTTTCTTTTCGGATGATAGATTATATAAAACTGTCCGAATGTTCTTTTTATCCGAGCGCTTTCGGCTATACATTTAGCCATTTTCAAGGATTATATTTTAACTGTTACAATTAGAAATAGTTTGTTATATGTGTGTTTTATAAAATGTTTCGTTTTTTTTGTTTCAAAACACGGTCAAGATATTATGTCCATGTTCAATGTTAATATTATTAAGTTTTGGTTTCTTTGTTTTTATTAATAAGGCTTCCATTATTTTTAGCCATTTTTTGCAAGTGGATGATGCTATTATATTAGTGTTGTCGGATAAAAAGAACACACGGACAGTTTTTATATAATTTATCATCCGAAAAGAAAAAAAATTATTAGATCGCACGAGAAATTATATAAAAAAACTAAATAAAAGCACCTTGTCAGTCGTTTTTAATGAAATGTGCATGAAAGAAGGATTGCTGCCTAAATACACAAATAAATAAATATATATACATACATATATATATATAACCCTAACCCTAACCTGTATTACCAGTTTGTATTATTAAGTTAATACATTTATTTCCTATATTCATTCGTGGCGTTTGTTATTATTTGATGCTGGATTTCATCCCGGAATCCACAACACACACACACACACACACACACACACACACACACACACATATATATATATATATATATATATATATATATATATATATATATATATATGATAGGATAAAGAACAAGTAATAAAACTCAATCTAACAACTTTCACTTTATTAAATCTTCGCCAGAGATCAAGATAGACATAATAAAACATGATAAAAATCAAAGAGACGCCGATTAACGATATGTTGTGTTTGGTAATTTCTTATTGATTAGATACATGCCACGTGTAATGAAGTAACAGGTAATATTCAAATATGTATGGCAAGCATTCTGGACGCTTTATCAATTTTTTATCATTTCTATCTCAATCTCTGACAAAGCTTTAATGAAGTGAAAAATAGAATATTAAGATCTATTTCCTACTTGTTCTTTATCCTATTATATATTTATATATATAGATATATATAAATATAAAAGTGAACATAGAAGTCAACACTTAGAGGCTCGCATGAAACAGACTGTCGCCTCTAAGTGTTGACTTCTATGTTCACTTTTATATTTACACACGCTCTATCTCTGATATTGAGCACTTTATCCCATAAATATAGCACATCTTAAGACTATATATATCCAATCATAGGATTGGTGTATACGGAATATCTTAATCTAACATGTTTAACTTTATTAAAGATTCGTCAGAGGTCAAAATAGATATAATAAAAAGCAAATATACGCATATTTGAATATGATCTGTTTCTTCGTTACATGTGACACATTAATTTGGACTGCAATACCTTTTTATATACAATATATCAATAAAGACGATTGTCAAGGTATTGCTATTAAGCTTTTTGTTGTGGTGTCCTCCCTCTAAAGAGTCTGACTCTTCCGCCTACTATAAAATTAGTAGGAGAGAAGGCCTAGGGGGAACAGTCGAATAGATTGAACGCTGGGTCAACCGACACACTCTCACTAGTCCTGTAATACTCTTCTGTTATACTTACTCTTTAATATATGATATATCTGTAACACTTGTTTTGTTATTCTTTAACCATTTACTTGGGTCACAACACTATCTATCTATCTATCTATCTATCTATCTATCTATCTGAGTCTGTTCATATCTATCTATCTATCTATCTATCTGAGTCTGTTCTTATCTATCTATCTATCTATCTATCTATCTATCTATCTATCTATCTATCTGAGTCTGTTCATATCTATCTATCTATCTATCTATCTATCTATCTATCTATCAGAGTTAATATCTACCTATCTATTTGATCGAAATATGTCATGAGGAAAACTAAATGAGCCAAGGTTAATCACTCCTAATGCTGTCTGCATCCAAAAAAAAGCTGATGCTGTGTATCTCGGAGCATTGTAAGTGTATTTCAAAGTTAAGCAACGTCGATCCTGATCAGTAACTAGATGGGTGACCTCTTGAGAATACAAGACTGCTGTAACCTTTGATGTGCGGGTGGTGTAATGGCTAACGACTCGGAATTGTTAATCGGAGATTCGTGTTACAGTTTCAGTCGAGTTCGTTATATTCACTTTCGCACAAATACCCTTGGGAAATGGTAAGAATCCATCTATTCTCCCTGTCTTCTACGGGTTAATTAATAAGATTTATATCACTAAATCGTTATTGTCCCCACCATCAAAAGAAATTCTTACAATCTTGTTGTGGTGACCTCCCTCTAAAGACTCTATGTTGGACTCTTCCGCCTACTATAAGATTAGTAGGAGAGTAGGCCTTGGGGAAACAGACGAATAGATTGTTCATTACTGTCGAACTCTCTGCCTTGAGCGGAGAGGAACCCGGACGAGGCTTTGCCGAAGGTCAAAGTTTCATCCGGTGAGGTAGACAGGCCCTGAACCTGTTTATACACACTCTCACTAGCCGTGTAATACTCTTCTGTTGTACTTACTGTTTAATATATGATATATCTGCAACACTTGTTTTGCTATTTCTTTAACCTTTGACTTGGTCACAACACTTTTATTTAGTTTTTCTTGTGTTTATATAAGTATTTTCTTTTCTGGTCACAAAGTGTGTAAAAATTGTTTGAATGTTTTATATATTCGAACGCCTTAGGCTATTCTTCTACCCGTTATCAAGGAATTGTTTGCAATTGAATATGTATAGTTTTTTTTTTATAGATGTGTTTTTATAGTGATAGGAATGTTCGTTTATTTTTTCTTCAAACACGGTCAGATATATTATGGCCGTGTTTATAGATGATGTTATTAAGTGTTGGCTTTTTCTTTTTCTTATTAGGGCTTCCATTATTTTTAGAATTTTAGAAGAAGTTATTATATTTGTATTTTCTGCGGCTATGTTGCAGACTGACTTTGGTAAATTTCCGTGTGTATTCAAATGAGTCCTAGATGAGCTATGATATATATATTATTATAATTATCATTTCAAAGGGTTTTTTTATTGGATACCCGTATTTGAATAAATACCGTGTTTATTTTAAAATAGTGTTTCGTCTACCTCCTGTCTACACAAGAAAACTTAAAGAAAATATGCTCACCGGCAGGATTCGAACTACCGTCTG
>OZ038518.1:67301063-67326063 GCA_964036315.1 Acanthosepion esculentum | reverse complement strand
ATATATATATATATATATGTAAAAATATGTAGCAAATAACAATATATATATATATATATATATATTGTTATTTGCTACATATTTTTACATATATACAGAACTTGGTTAGCCAGTTTGTCTTGTTGAGTCTTTCTGCTGTAGTGACTTCGATTCTCTTTGGGAACCTTACATCTACTGCTTTGTATCACATTATGCCAATATGTTTCCTACGTAGTACTACATACTTTACTAAAAATATAGGTATCTTACACTCGCACCGTCTCTAAACACACAGTCAAAATACAGAATAAATGCGAGTGGCTCATGTTGGAATATTTTACTCCTGAATTAAACAAACTGACAACAGGACCTTTATCCCCATGTCACTGCTACCTTGGATTCTATAGAAGTTTACTTAGGAATTTTTATATTTATTTTAAACATTTCCCTCCGAGCAAGGCAATAAAGCCACTAAGAAACAAAGGGTTACTGGGTATGAGAGATTATGATAAAATAAAACGATAAAACATGGAAAAACGTGCCCGCAATATGCCGGAGTGTCAAAAAGACGGTTTGTCCCATGACACCGTCGTTTGTTTCACTCTTCGGCAATGTTCATTGTTTTAAAAAGCGATGATTAGAATTGGAAGAAAACCTAACATCATGAAATTTAAAATTAATTTACACATTTTTTTGTTCTTGAGAATTTCACAACAAAAATATTAAACACTATTTATTTTATAGATTTTTTATCTCCAAGAATATTTTTTTTATACTTAAAACATTCTAAAAAACTAATACAATGCAATATTTATCAATTTATAAAGAAATAAATATGAAAACAAATTTTATTCATAAATTTATGAAGATTTACTAAATTATTAAAATATGCGAACCAACTCTAAGGAAATCCTTATTATTTACCATTTTATAAAGTTTGAATCAATTGTCAATTAGACAATCTTTGCCAACCATTCCAATAAGTAATAAACGAATCGTATAAATAAAGAATCTAATAAATAAAATTATTGTTTATTATTTTTGTTGTCAATTCTCAAGAACAAAGAAAATATATAAATTCATTTATATATGTTTAGGTTTTATTCCAATTCTAATCATCGCTTTTTAAAACAATAAACATTGCCGAAGAGTGAAGGTGGTTAAAATAAAAGCGGTGTCATGGGACAAACTGTCCTTTTGACACTAAACCTTATTGTGTGTATGTAAGGTCATGTTTGCCAAGAAAACATTATTAAGGAAAGTGAATAATAATAATAATGATATAAAAAAACAGGAATTGAGACGACAGAAGATAACGATTAACATTCCCTTTATATTTTTGAAGATCAAATTTGCAAAAAGCCGGAAGAGATTTCCACCAGCAAGAAGTACACGAGAAGAAACTGTTAGCATAGAACTTACGGTTACATCTCGTCATTTTAACTGTAAAATGATGAGACCTTGCCGCCAATCTAGTAGAAGATCAAGGTTGACCGCGAAGGAAGAAGCCGGAAGAGAGTTCCACAAGCGAGAAAGAAACTTTTAGCAGAGAACTTACGGTTAGATCTAGCCATTTCAACTGCAAAATGATGAGACCTTTCCGCCAGTCTACTTGTAGATCAAAGTTGACTGGGAAGGAAGAAGCCGGAAGAGAGTTCCACAAGCGAAAAATAAACTGTTAGCATAGTACTTACTGTTATATCTAGCCATTTCAACTGTAATATGACGAGACCTTGTTTGCCAATCTAGTAGTAAGCTTAAATTCATAAAGTCTAGATACTAAAAGAAAGCTCATCAGAACAATGACCATAAAAGTATTCATAGAAAAACGACAGGGAAGCTACATGAGAGCGGCGGGAAAGTAACTTAAGCCGAGATGCCAGGCCAGGGCCAATAACATTTCAAATTATTCTTTGGGTTTTATCAAGAGTCTTTAAATACATTTCAGAAGCGCCAGACCAGATGTGACAGCAATATTAAATGCGTGAATGGATAGTAGATTCTAGTGAGAAAACAAATGTCTAACACGACACATGAACCAACTTGCAGCATCAGACATAGTAATTGATTCGAAGTCGTCTTTATACTTCATGCCAGCGGAAAACGTTAGACCGAGAGGTCGCAAGTAGTCAGTCTCCTGAAGGTTAGCATCAATCATATGCCGATGAAAGGCTAAGAGCTCTGTCGGATGATTTAAAAAAGTGAGCAGTTTTGTTTTGCAGACGTTAAAATTAACAAAACATTTATTACCTCAGTTGACAACAGATTGTAGGTTATTTTTTGAGATCAGCTACCAATTTGACCGCATCAAACCGACCCACTATGTCGGGTACTTCAATTATTCTTCCATAGTACCAATAAAGGTTTTGGTAGAATTACCAACAGAAATTTGTATTACGCATTATTTTAATAAATAAAATTAAGCTGATATATTTATTGCTACAAGTTTTGATATTAGGACCCTTGTATAATGCGGCAAATGCTTTTGCTAGTATTTTTATTAAAAATTACTGTATAAGTGTACCTATGCCTTATTCTGATAAGTAAAATTAATTTTATAAATATATCACATACTTCGTGGTCACCCCGAGGCGGGTTAATGGTTAGCAATCTTGTCTCCCTATCGCAATTATGAAAGGGTAGTGAGTTCGATCCTTACTTTCGTCCCCTATGCTTTCGTCTTTGTGCCACATCTACTCTTGGAAAATCATTATATTCTTCGCATATTTGAACCCTTACAAAATACTGCATATAATTTTATTAGATTTCTTATTAAAGAATTTCTGTAAATGACACCTTTTAGGTTTGACTACAATTTTTAATTCTGATAATGTTTTGGCTTTAGGAAGGTCTAAGTAATGCTCATCTGTAAAAATTATTCACCTAAATATATTTGCCTGTTTTGTAAACCCCTCCTCTTAAATAGTAACTTATTATTATCGTATGTGACGCAAAGATTAGCACAGACAGACTTCTATGCCACAGTTTCCGTCACCTATTATAAGACTACCTCATTTATTTAATTTAATAGCATTTCCTTTTCAAATACATACATTTTAATACAATACATTTTTTATAGCCATAATTCAAATTAAAAAAAAAAATTTCGGCTTAAGCATCGTTTATCGGATCCACGGTCATGGAGAAAGACAACGATTTAAATAAAACAAATGACAAAATAGAATTGATAGACACACGTAGGGTGCTGACAATTACGACGACCAAGAATGAATTTAAAGAAAAGCCAAGAATAACAACTAAAAGATAAACTCGTCTATTATTTTGCGAGATCCGCCTTCAAGAAGCAATTTATAGTCAACCTAATTACAATCAACTGTAGATATCGTAATAACGATATTTCAATTATGGTTATTCGATTGGCCAATGAGGCTTGAGGTGGACTAGTGAAAATAATATGATCAGTATTTTAGGCAATTAGGTTGGTCAGTTTCTACCTCGTGGACTTTGTGCCCGTTAAAGCTAATCAAATCATGGATTTTTATTTTATTATAAAAAAAAAAAATACATGAATATTTTTAAATAAAATATTATGCTTTAATCATTTTTAATTCGTACATTTCGTCGGCATTTTAAATTTCCAAGACGATAGCAAGATTTAATAATTTCTATGTAGCATTCATGATGCTTCAAAACGGCTTCATCAGATTAAAACAATGTTCTTATTCATGGATATATATATATGTATATATATATATATATATATGTGTGTGTGTGTGTCTGTGTGTGTGTATATACATATATATGTGTGTGTGTGTGTCTATATATATATAAATATATATATATATTTATATATATATATTTATATATATAAATATATATATATATTTATATATATATAGTCACACATACACACACATATATATATACACACACAGACACACACACATACACACACGCACACACATATATATATATATATATATATATATATATATATATATTGTGCATCCTTCATTGCTGCCTAAATACCTTTATTATTAGGCCTTAATAACAAAAAAGAAAAAGCCAACTCTTAACAATATTAACTACGAACAAGGCCACAATGTGCTAACCGTGTTCGTAAAATAAAACATCTTTATAACACACTAAAAACATACACATAACGCACGCACTCAATTAAACTGAAAAAATAAAATCATCCTTGGTAATGGCTAAAAATATAACCGAAAGCGCTCGGAACTATAGAATATTTGGACAGTTTCTACACATTCTGTGCCCACCCCCGGCAAAAGCTCTTGTGCAAACACAAAAAAAAAATTAAATAAAAAGCTTAACCGTAGTACCTTGTCGTTTTAAATGAAACATTCATTCATATATATATATATATATATATATATATATATATATATATATATACACACACCTGGGTTTCACCGATACTGATCGTCAGGGTACGCCGTCTCTTTAGGTTCATATATATATATAATATTGTCTATTTGGGCAGCAATCTTTCTCTTTTAATTAAAAACGACGAACACAGTAAGGTTTTATTTAATTATACTTATGTTCTTATACATTTCTTTTATAAATTTTCTGCTTATACGTTCTTTTTATAGATGCAAATATTTAAGTAAATGCTCTGTTTATAATAAACAGTATTAACGACCTGAATATTCTAGAAATTTCATAGAAAATATGCGTCCTCCGACAGGAATCGAACCTGTATCCTATACGGAACCATCATATAGCCTGACGTGCTATACTATTTAGCTACAGTTAACCAGACGCTTCCCCTGAAGCTTAAATTTATAAATATCTCCGGGTTACGAAAGTCCCGACCTACGAAGATCCGTGGTTACGACGCAGTCATCTTGTTTCAACTTATGTTTACCTTGTACATATGACCCCAAATTTCGAGTAACTGGGACAAGATCTTACGCTTTGTCATCTCATTTACCGATAGACATCACTGGCAATAAATTATACAAGCAGTTTAAAATAACTTCATTTCACTATATGTATTATATTTTTGTCTCCCATGTGTTGTTTCGTCTTAATTATGTTAAGATATGTCATAGAAATGTGTTTTTATTTTCTAGCATATTACTATTGCGTTAGAACAGGTGAGTGACGTAAGTTGTTATTCGCGGAAAATCGCAGGTACGTTCCGATTTACATCGTAAGAACGGAATCCTGTCGTAAGTCGAGAACCCCTTGTGTATTCCCGATTACCTTGGATATTTCAAATGACATGGCATGATAGCATGGCGCTACCATTAGAAATTGCATTATAAATTGGCTTATGCTTTATTTTAGTAAACAAAAAAGTACGCCCCCCCCCACAAAAACAACAACTCTAAGTCACACGATACATGAGGGGGTCAAGATGCTAGCCCAACATCCACATTGAATTACCTTTATATGAACGCAACCGCATCCCCTTCCCGCTTATGTATGCCAGATTTGCGATAAATGTTTCTTTGTCTGCACTGGTCCAGACCTTCATGACATTCGGCCCCACCATATCACGTACCCTGAGGCAATTCATTCCCTTCATATTCCATAAGTGAGGAAGAAGTTCCACTCACACAGTTTCTTCCCCAGAATTGTTGCATTGTGGAACACACTCCCGAGAGAATGCTTCCCTGTTTACTACCATCTTAAACTCTTCGAGGGTCAACCGGTTTCTGTCCTACCTATGAAAATACGAACCACTTTCTTTCTCTCTCCCCCCCTCTCTCTCTGTACAGCATTACAAAAACATTATTTAGTAAACATCTGCCTTGAGTGACTATCGAGCCTTGTCTTAGCGGAACATACTATAAAAGAAATATTCCTTTATCCTGAGGTTAGGGATATACATTCCTTTCCAAGGGTGATTAGTACAAAGTAAACGCAAACTGAGTCTGTCTATATTTCTGAGATGAGGTATTATGTACAGTATTTACATTAGTCGGACTATTGTCCTCATCTTTGTCGCCATATTTGTCACAACGTTTCGGCCGTTGTACGCTCCGGCCTTCTTCAGGTGGTTGGAATTTCGAAACGAGCCCTTTATTTCGATCACTGAGGTAGACTGTTCTAGTTTCACGAGCCATGTTTGATGGATGTCAGTTATCTCCTGCTAATTTTCCCTGTGAAAGTTAACGTTGTGACAAATATGGCGACAAAGATGAGGACAATAGTCCGACTAATGTAAATACTAAACGCAAACTGTTTTTAGCCAAAGTTTGAACTCGCTTTGCTAATACCATTCACCATGTCATTGAAACAATTATACCACTCGCGTATTCTAAAATAGATAATCTTAACATTAATTAGAAAATGTTTCTGCTGTTACTAAAATAAATAAATAAATAGTTATAATAAATAATGAACATACCGGGGAATGGACGCACATGTGCCTCATAGGCAACACGCAATGCCACAATGTTTATATATAAGACCTCCGGTTAAATACCGTCCTGGGTTAGACGATAAATTAAATCCAACAGCAAGGCTTTTGATCAGGAAGCCTTGAGGAGCGTGGAATCACCTCTTAATTGCTTGTGTTCCCAGGTCCACCCTGACCCGGGATAGTAGAATCTGTTAGGGTCCCAGCTATGGGCAAATAGTTAACCCCAAACTGGGGTCAAAACACCATGAAAGTGTAAAAATAGGTTTTAATACAGGAATACGTTTTTGTAAAAAAAATTACCAGCAATACATTTTTGAAAAAAAAATATATATAATCCCAGCAATAAAAATCATGGCAGCATTAAATAACCCATTGAGTTTGATGTGCCGTAAAACAAAACAAACCAAACCAAACCAATCCGTTAAAATAAGCCAATGTCTTTCGTCAGGAAGATAACCAGAAAGATCATGTTATATAATTAGAGATTATTGATAAAATCCAAAGGATAATTGGCAATATTATTGTCCTAACTTGCATCTCGGCTTCAATCACTTTCCCATCGTCGTAAAGTTTCTTCCCTGTGCGTTTTTAATAAATGTTTTCTTGGTAATTGTTTGGATGTATTCTTGGCCATGGTACCTAGAGTTTATGAATTTAAGTACAGTACTCGATTGGCAGCAAATTCTCATGAATTTATGGTTGAGTTGGCTGGATGAAGCTGTTTTATGCTAACAGTTTCCTTTCTTCATTTATTTCGAAGTTTCATTCTCTTTTGGCGCAATGCTTCTCAGCTAACTTTGATCTTCAAAAATTTAAGTGCAATTCCAATCGTTATCTACTGTCTTCTTAACTACACTTCTATCATTCTCGCTTTTTTATAATGTTTCTCTTTTCTAATTCTTTCACACCCAGTAACCCCTTGTGTCATAGTGGATTTACTGCCTTGCTTGGGGTGAATTTGATTAAAAATTCATGCATAAAGAGACGCTTAAGTTTTTATAAGATTGCCGCAAATTAACATGAAAATAAATGGTCATTTAAATTGATAAGAGGATAAAGGATTAAAAAAAACAGTCACCGCCCTTCTCCGCTCTTTTTATCTCTATCTATAAAAGACAGGATGTGTGTGTGTGTGTGTATGTGTGTGACGAATGCACGGCCGCAATTTTCGACGGATTTGCACCAAAATTTACATGCACATGCTCCAAGTTAGCGGGAAGGCCAAGACCGACTTTGCATTTCCCAACTCCCATCGATAGTGGAAATAATCGATTTTTTCATGCTTCTACGGCAGTTTTCATGTAGTTTGCGGCCAATTTCTACTGGCCAGAGTGAGAGCCTATAGCTGGCTGCCACGAATAGGCAGGAAGATTCTATTGGCCAGCGTGAGAGCCAGCAGCTGACTGACACGAATGTTAACTAGCGTGCATTCGTCACAAGTGGGAAAAATTTAAACCTGCATGGCACTTTAATCCAATTGGCTCATTCGCTTGTTTAAACTCAACGTTGATTCTGATTCCGCAGAACTGGGTTGGGTGTGAAAAAGTATTTGTTGTTAACATTCTTTTTTCATTCGGTTTTTCCAGTTACGAGTCCTTTTTTAAAGCTGATCGTTTTGTGTTCATTTTGTTTAGTTCTTTTTTCGTAACAGTTTTAATGTTTAGTATAGAGCTTTAAAAAAATTCGCAGTGTGAGATAGGCAAGAAGTAAGGAATGTAGCAACATCAGCACGGCAAAGGGCACTCATTTAAAGGCAAGGAAGGGCAAAAATATTTTAAGTCAAGTGATAGCGATTGCTGTATGAGTCGTACGATTTTTTAATCAAGCACGGGCAACGCCGGGCCATGCTGCTAGTCTCAAAATAAAGTCTATTTATATATGATTATTTTGTTTTATTTTGAGAAAATAAACAAACGAAAAAAGATTCTTCCACGAACTTATTCAATATAAAAAAATCACCGAGCCTACCATCAATGTAGAAAAATCCGAGATACCTTCAGGGTTTATACATTTAGTGCAATCCCCATGTCTGGCATAAGGCTACAATAGTTCAGCACCCAGTCATTATGATCGAAGTCATTATCCAGACAATTATTTCATTTCGGTCGATACATTAATCGGTTTTCTACAGTGTTGTTTCTGGAATTAAGCTTTTTAAAGAACGCAAACAACACATAAACCAGAAAAGGGTCAAAGAACGACTCCCCCAAAATGTTACTATTATAAGAACTTATGCGCGGTAGCCTAATGAGCAGCGGCTTGGATTCAGGAATCGGAGAGCCGAGTTCGAATTCCAGTCGAGTTCCTTACATTCAGTAATGTGAAAATACCCCTGGGAAAGGTATGAATTCATCTCTTCTCTCCCAGTTATGGATTAAATAACAGGACAGCCTTGGGTATCAACCGGTCTAGGAGAAGGGGAAACTTTAAAATCTGAGTGGTCGAGTGGCCGGCGACTAAATCAACTCTCCTACCAAACACTGATCTGGTAAGTGGAACCCCAGCTGCACACAAAAAAAACTAAAAAAACAAGCTGTTAAAGTGTGTGTGTGTGTGAGGTGCGGGGGGTGAACTCCTCAGTCAATGCTCCCGAACTACGGATTACAAAGCCTCACCAACCCACAATTGGTCAAGTAGAGTGAATACGGCTACATCCCTGAAGAAATATTCCTCTAACCGGAGTAAGAAGTTTTTAATATGGATTTTGAACTCGAGTAATGACAGTCGTCCGCGTATTATATAGAACACTGAAAGCGTGTCATCTCACAACTGTAAAAATCAATAGATTTAAAATCCATCCAAAAATGACCTGGGAGACTAGGTTGTTGGCTCTAGTCTGGCATAAGGTTATGAATGCGAGTTCACGATAGCTCTAATGGTTTTCTAAGCATTGTCCTACAGAAGATAGTCCCCTCCTTAAATACCATGCTTCTGCAGGACGCAGGTAATCCAGGTTCTCCACCACTCTCTTCCTTTGAATTTGCTAAACTTTGCTTTCTCTTTAATTTTAGAATTCCCACTACCATTCTCTATGCTTTTAGAATTCAATTGTCCTTCTCCAGGGGGATGTTTTAGCTATCAAAGCTAGAGAGAACAGTCTGCCCTACTATTTTTCCATAGTTGAGTGGAAGAAAAGACGGGAACTGATGCATTTCTAAAAAGAATTTATGCGAGCACAACTCGGAATTTGAACTCTTTCAGTTACATTTCGTTTCATTTTTTAGATATTCACTGTTCGCTAGCAACTCTTCTCCAGCTTTTATATATATATATATATATATATATATATATATATATATATATATATATATATGTGTGTGTGTGTGTGTATTGTTATGGTATGAAATGGACATTTGTGCTGTACATCTTCATATCATAACAATCTGAGCAAAATCCAAACAAAATTCATTTTAAAAATTCTTGAATATTACTCGCTCACTTTACTTTTTGCTTGACTTTGAAATATGACACTTTGTGTCTTCCATATGTTTTGATTGACCTTTCAACCACCTGATGAATATTCATAAGTTCTCAAATTTAAAAGCCTTGATAAACCAATGACATCCTTGCTCTTGTATATAAACACGTTCAGCAGAATAAATCCGACATTGGCTTGATAAAGTCCCTCAGAGGACGAAACGCGTTGGTTAAATATTGTCTCTTTTTATTCATTTTGTCTCTTCTACAGATACACTCTATCTGAGAATATTTGCACACATACACACACACACACACCCACATACACACACATACATACATACACACATACATTTCCTATATCTCCACCAAGACGATAAACTACATCCGCGTCCTGGGTAAGACGATAAACTACGTCCAACAGTAAGGCCTCTGATCACGAGGTTTTGAGGAGCGTAGAACCACCTCTTAATTGCTGGTGTTCCCAGGTCCACCCTGACCCGAGGTGGTAGCACCTGTTAGGGTCCCAGCTATGGGCAAATAGTTAACACCCAAACTTGTGTAAAAATAGGTTTTAATTCCATACATACTTTGTAACAAAAAAAAATTATTACCAGGAATAATTTTTGAAGGAAAAATTATTATCAGCAATACTTAAAAAAAAAATACCAGCAATACAAACAGTTATACATTCTTTGAAAAAAAATATGACCAGCTATAGATTTCTTCAAGGAAAAATATTCCCAGAAATAGATTTTTGAAGAAAAACATTACCAGCAATAAAAATTTTATCGGCATTAGATAACCCATTGAGGTTGATATGCCGTAAAACAAAAAACAAAAACAAAAACAAAAAAAAACTCCCAAGATCATCTTCAGGAGTGAATTACAAAGATAACATTATTGTAACTGGGATCGTTCTGATGGTGATTTTTAAAAATACTCACCTACGCGCTCTCTTTTAATTATTTTAAAATTTTAAATTTATCCGTTGTAGCTGTGTTATTTTTTGCAAAAAAAAGCGTCCATATATAAGGGAGCTGACCAGAAATTGGTTTGGTTTGTTTTGTTTTACGGCATATCTACCTCAGCGGGTCATTTAATGCCGACAACTATTTTTTTTCCTGGTAATATTTTTGTTTTGTCAAAAATCTATTTCTGTTAATATTTTTTTTCAAGAACGTATAGCTGGTAATATTTTCTTTTTCAAAAACGTATTATCAGAAACCTTGCTGTTGGACGTAGTTTATCGTCTTACCCAGGACACAGATGTAGTTTATCTGACAAGAAATTGGTAGAAATGCAAAATGTCATTTAATTTTTGTTAAATGCACTTCAGAACATTTCTGCTACTCTCACAATAAATTTTGTTGAATTTTGGATGATTGCTTTTGATAGAGAGGGCGTCGAGAATTTGAAGTTTTCGTATATTATTTTCGTGTTGTAGTCGTGTATTGTGAAGGTTGATAGGAATGTATTTAAAACGTGCAATAGAATTTGTATCTGACAAATGAAGGGTAAGACGTCTTGATAATGTTGTGGTTGTCAAACCGACATATATATTTAATTTTTTAGCAGAGATACAATGTCTATATTATTCAATGAAATATGTTTGAATGAAGATATGCTGTCACCAATAGCTTCATGTCTCACACTTCTCGCCTGTGGAACTCCCTCTCCATTTCTTGTTTTCCTGAAAACTATATTCTCCAACTACTTAAATGTAATGTCAATCGACGTCTCCAGATGCCTTGATCTATCCCCTAACCTTCTCGTCATCCTTTCCTCTATCACTCCTCTTTGCTCTCGCTCCAACTCTCTGTAACCCCTTGCGTGCTAGTGGCTTCCCGCCTTGCTTGGGGTGAAACGCTTAATATATATATATATGATGGACTCTCCCGTCGAACTCGACGTATGAGGGTCAGGCAGATCAGTTCCCAGTAACTGAAAGCCCGACACCCACACAGGATTTGATTATAGTGGTGAAGGCTTTGTGCAGGGCCATCCACACTTTTTAGAGGGACGAATGCCACAAGGTCCCCAAACGACCCTCCGCAGGTTTTGAATTCAGAGTTGTCCTTCTCCTAGATCAGATGCCATCCAAGGCTATAGAACCCAGTCTGTCCTGCTATTTACCCATAGTTGGAGGGAGAAGAAGAGGATTCACACCTTTCCCAAGGGTGTTAGCACGTACGTGAATGTAATGGATTCGACAGGAATTCGAATTCGGCTCTCCGATTCCTCAATCCAAGCCGTTATACATCCATATATATATATATATATATATATATATATATATATATATATATATATATATATATATATATATATATGAAAGTCCGAGTCGTGCTGTCGGTGTATATCTATTAATATATACTTAATAGCGACTAGTGTATTACATCGGACACTGTTTTATTAACATCAACAGTATATGTGTGATATATAAATATATTCATATATTTTTATGTTTATACATTCTTTTTATAGATCTCCGACAGGAATCGAACCTGTATCCTATGCCGAACTGTCATATAGCCTGACGTGTCTTAACCGATCGAGCCACGGAGGATCGTTCGATTAGCAAGGTCGAATTTACTGCCTTTAAACTTCAATCTTCCATGAAACTCTCACGTGAATTCATATCTGCTCAAAGCGTATCCAAATGTAAACAAATGACGTCACACATTATGAAATGGACAAAGTCCGACAATTATTTTAAGACATTTTTTATGCTTATACATTCTTTTTATAGATACAAATATTTAAGTAAATGCTCTGTTTTATAATAAACAGTATTAACAACATTTACCGGCCTGAATGTCCGAGTAATTTTCATAGAAAATATTCGTCCTCCGACAGGAATCGAACCTGTATCCTATACGGAACCGTCATTTAGCCTGATGTGCTCTTAACCGATATATATATATAAATACATATATAAATACATATATATATATATATATATATATATATATATATATATATATATATATATATATATATATATATATATATATATATATATATATATATATATATGTCCTAAGTCCCATAGAATCGAACTGTGAAGTATATGGCGACAGTTTCAACAGGTTAGGCCTTGCTGATGCGGTTTCACGGGGTGGAATTGCTCGCCCAATGTCCAACCGGTTTTGAATTCAGAATCATCCTTCTTCTATACTGGCTGCCAACCATGGCTAAGAACCTCGGTCTGCTTTGGTGTTTAACCCATAGCTGGAAGGATAAAGGGAGAAGTGTATTTTGTACGAGACTATATTTGACTGGAATTCGAAGTTGGTTCGAAAGATTCACGTTCCGATTCGCTGACCATTACATCACCTCCACATATATATGTATACACATATGTAGATATATCTTATTACCGTAGGCCTTTTTTTAGTTTTTGATCTGATATACGTGCTCTTTTTCTTTTCAATCGGTGGCTGATTTGCCTTTTTACGGCTTATCGACCCTTCGCAGGTTATTTAAAGATGAAACGTATTTCGGTGTGTTAGGTGTTGCACCCAACTCCTCGTCCACAGGAAGCGAAACTTTATTCCCCTTTTCTTCTAATAACCGAATCGTGCTCTTACCAATTAGGCCACGATAGATAAAGCTAGACACAGTTACCTACCTTAGTAGTAATTACCTGCCATTAGTAGAATTTCTTGATCTAGGCCGGTTGACATTAATTTAACTGTTTAAGAAAATAATAATAATAAAATAAAACAGAAATTCCCTATGATTGCAATTCTTCAGGCGATGGTAAGTATCTGGTGATTAAAATTATTTTTTAAGGAAATTTAAACCAAAATGTTAGCTCTTTTCCGAAAGTGAAAGGTGGTGGGGGGGGCATAAGGTCAGAATTAAAAATAGACATGTGGGTATGTCTTGGTTAACGAATTAAATGTCAGATCTGTGCTAAATAGAAAAGTAAGGTAGAAGGTGGATGTGGGTGAGTTATTTATACATGTCACAATAAACCGGAACATAGACATGTCATCAATGGACGATTTGCGGGAAATATGCCAGGGAGAAATGTATAGTGACTTTGTATTGAGCACTTTTTAAAAGTAAGTACTACAGTCTATTTTTACTCCATCTGTTCTTTCTCTCATTTGTATATATATATATATAATATATATATCTTTCTCTCATTTGTATATATATATATATATATATATATATATATATATATATATATATATATATATATATATATATATATAAAAGTCAACACTTAGAGGCTTCTATGTTCACTTTTATATTTACACATGCTCTATCTCTGATATTGAGCACTTTATCCCGGAAGTATAGCACACTTTAAGATTGTATTTCTTTATATATATATATATATATATATATATATATATATATATATATATATATATATATATATGTGTGTGTGTGTGTGTGTGTGTGTGTGTGTGCAGGTATGCAGAAAAATAGGAAAGAACACGTTAGGTAAATAATCCGGTGTTCCTTAGTATTTTTGCTTTTATTTTCAAAAAGACAGTGCTCCATACAGAAGTAAAGCTTATATTATAATATTTTTTGTTTTAAAAATATGATTCCTTCGCTACATAAGAGTTCTCATGTTTCAAAAGCGAGAGCCGAGACCCCTAAAATAATTTTTGAAATTATGTTGAATTAAGGTGTCTGGTCACGCTTCCTCGTGAAGCGAGAATTTGGAAGCATGACCAGACACCTTAATTCAACATAATTTCAAAAATTCTATTAGGTGTTTCGGCTCTCGCTTTTGAAACATGAGAACTCTTATGTAGCGAAGGAATCATATTTAAAAAAATATATTATAATGATATATATATATATATATATATATATATATATATATATATATATATATATATATATATATATTAAAAAGAAGAGAGAAACCGCAAACCTTTTTGGTTGTAATGTGGATTTTTAAAACATTTTACAAATATATTATGCTTTATTTTTTATATAATTTTGATACACGTGTTTCCGGTCACGCAACACCTTCGTCAGGCAAAATTATATTATTAAAAGGAATTAATTTTTCTTATGTTTTTCGATGTTAAGCATTCTCGATGTTAGACATTCTCTTTTTTGTATCTTAGTGATACAAATGTTTCCCTTGAACTGGCAGTGAAAAAGTTAAAGACAAAGTCTAAAGATGCTTTTCTCACCGGAGAAAATGTGCGTTCTCTTCGGCTTCTTCAGTTTGATAATGAAAGAAAGACAAAAACATTGCGAGAAACCATGTCTTGGGATCTCTGGGGACAACTGCGCATCGTAGATCAAATTTATTGCCACATCTTAGCACCTCATAATTTAGGCTTGGGGAGCGACTGTTGGGCTTGTGTGTTTTATTGCATCTGCATTAGAGATGTTTAGTATTCTTAGATTTTAGTTCAGCTACTTATTATTATTATTATTATTTATTTTATACTGACCTACTTACATATATATATATATATATATATATATATATATATATATATATATATATATATATATATATATATATATATATATATACATACACATGTATGCACATATATACGCATATATATATATATATTTATTTATTTATTATAATTTTATCATATAGACAAAAACATTTTACTCACAACAAAGATGCAACTTGGTTTCAGAGCATTTTAACTGCACATCTACGGGTGAGGGTCGGAAATTATCGCTCTACTACCTGTATCGAGCTCTTTTTTGAATGAACGCTGCGAACGTTAGAATTTATATATTACTTTCGTTCTCATCGCATCGGATATATATATATATATATATATATATATATATATATATATATATATATATATATGCGTATGACAATATATATGTGGATTACAATAATATATATATATATATATATATATATATATATATATATATATATATATATATATGTATATGTATATATATATATACACACACTCCGACATATGTGTACCCACATATACACCCACCCAGGCGTATACATGCATTAGAGACTTTTTTGTCATACTTTTACATGCATGTACACACATACATGCCCATCGATATATAGCCGTGCATACCTACATACACACATATACAAGCCCCCATACATATTATAGAATGTCTTGTTTATGTATACCTGTACAGACATATTCATACACGCCACTATTCACATGTACCTGTACACGCCTCTATATATGCATATGTGCACCCCCATATAAAGAAAAGACAAAGGTAGCCACGTCACTGAAGTCGAGATGCCAGGTCAGGATCGATTACATTGCACATCCTTTGGATTTTGTCAAGGACCTCGAGATGTTCTCTTTAAATGAAATTCAAATATTATCTCATAATATCTTTCAGTATATAAGTTTATTCCATATGTTAATATTAATTTATTTCACCTTGCATACGTATTATTAATATTTTTATGCTATGTCCTTTCAGGACGTAAGCATTCGTTGATCTCCATAGGAATAATTCCTTAATTACCTACGCACGGGAAAGATAGTGTAGCGGCTTCTCGTTGTCATTTTAGATTAAAGAATAGTGCAAAGCTAGAGTGCTAAGTCTACCCTGCTATTTAACACATACTTATCGGCCGTGCAAGGGCCGGATTCCCGCTTTTCCTAACAGTGCGAAGGTGGACTCAAAAGACTGCACCGGAAATTGAACTCGGCATGTCGATTCCAATCTCAGGCTCGATAGCCGTTACGCTATCTGTACGCAAGTGCGTGTCATTTTCCAATTTATAAGTCAGCTGAATTTAAATTAAAAAAATTTGAACAATGTCTTGTTTTTCAACTCGGAAAATCGGTCGGCCGTAAATATACGACAATTGTTTTTTTTAATAGACTTTTGCATTTAATCTGGTTGTGTTTTCGTCTGGAATCAAGTGACAGCAAGTCCTTTCACGACTTCACCGTTTGATTCCATATTTGAACCAATGCCTTCAGTGTTTTCAACTGGTCTCTTCGCAATTCCGAACGTCCTGGCTTATTGCGGATCTTCCGGACAGTTCCAAACGACCTAGTATCACCATTTTCACATTTCATAGTTTATATACATGCATACACACACACACACACAACACACACACACACACACACACACACACACACATATATATATATATATATGCACACACACACACACACACATATATATATGTATATATATATATACACACACAGACACGCATATATATATATATCCACATATATATATGTGTGTATATATATATATACATATACATATATATATATATAGAGAGAGAGATAGAGATAGAGAGATAGATAGATAAATAATACCTCATCTCAGAAATATAGGTATATATATATATAAATATATATATGTATATATATATATAGATAGATAGATAAAAAAAGTAATGTTCATTCCAGTTAACCCACATAAATTTATAATATCCTCGCCTTCCTTTTCTTCTTCTTCTTCTTCTTCTTCTTCTCCTTCCTCTTCTCCTTCTTCTTCTTCTTCTTCTTCTTCTTCTTCTTCTCCTTCTTCTCCTTCTCCTTCTTCTTCTTCTTCTTCTTCTTCTTCTTCTTCTTCTTCTTCTTCTTCTTCTTCTTCTTCTCCTTCTTCTTCTTCTTCTTCTCCTTCTTCTTCTTCTTCTTCTTCTTCTTCTTCTTCTTCTTCTTCTTCTTCTTCTTCTTCTTCTTCTTCTTCTTCTTCTTCTATTACACCCAACGCCCTGAGTTCGTTTATTTATTTATGAAAATAATAATGTAGATGTTAATTATTTTATTTTTTGAAAAACTAAAGCGTAAAGAAGTGATTTGCTAAAAATCGCCTGAGGAGACCGTAAGATTGAAACCAATGTAGCGGATTCAACTGACCTCCTGATTTTTAATACATATATATATATATATATATATATATATATATATATATATATATATATATATATATTAAACCAAGGTAGCGGATTCAACTGACCTCCTGATGTGTGTGTGTAAAAATTTCAGATAGACTATATTTGGTAAAGAACAATATGTGCAGAGTCAAATGGAAAACATATCTTAGGCGACAAGAATATACCAAGTCTTCCAGTAATTATAGGCAGTACTGTCATCATCGTGTTCGAATATTTCAAACGAGAATAATTTAAGCACGTAGATTAAATAAAGGGTTCAGGTCGACATTCCTTGAAGTTTACGTGTTTCGAGAGACACCTGATGAATGCCGTCGGCACACTGATTGAAACGTTGTGATAAAAACAAAAACAAAAAAATCGGAAATTAGTCCAAATCTGTAATCGATCCTGACTTGGCATCTCAACTTCACTCACTTTCTCACCGGCGTGGCTTCCCTCTGCCTTTTCTATAAATAGTTTCATGGAAATTGACGAGCATTTTTCGCCTGGTGCTTCGACTACATAAATTTAAACGTGCTACTAGATTGGTATTTAGGTCTCACCTTTTTACTGTTGAAATAGTTAAATATAACTGCCACTTCGACTCCAACAGTTTCTTTTCTCACACTCCCCGCCTGTGGAACTCCCTCCCATTTACTGGCTTCCCTATTAACAACAATCATAATTTAAGATTTAAACGCAACATCAGTCGCCATCTTGAATCGTCTTCTTGAATGCCGTCCATCTTTTGTTCTTTCCTCAATCCTGACATTCACCCCCTGTACACCCGCTGTACACCCTCTGTACACACACTAACAGCATTCTCGCCTTGCCCGAGGTGAAATGAATGCAAAAATAAATAAAATAACAAAGTTAAAAAGGACTGCTGATAAATTTTCGGCTCAACGAAGAAGAAGTTACCTTACCAAAATATTATGTTTTGTCATTGGATCAGATTTGGGAAAATGGTTTGTAATTCTATTTTCCACAGACAACCAGAAAATATTGGTAAAAATGTTGCCATGAAGTATGTTCTTATACCATTCACCGTCTTCTTAATTAATTTCGTTTATTCGAAATAATAATTCCAGTTGTCGTTGGAGCCGCAGCTTGATTGAAAATTCCTATAAACACTTTGAAAGGATTCCTGCTAGCCCATGCCTTAAAGAAATAAAATTTATTTACACACACACGCACACTTTCACACGCACATATATACGCACATACTACACACACACACGCACACACACACATATATATATATATACACACACATACACACATATATAATATATATAGCTTTTTTAATAAAATAAAAAAATGTAATATTGACTTTTGCTTTTTCACTCGTGCATTGAGAACTTTTAATACTACTGTTTCCTGGTCTGATTCAACTCTGACCATTAAACTTATATATATATATATATATAATATATATATATATATATATATATATATATATATATATATATATATATATATATATATATATATATTTACACACATATATCCATATATATATATCTGTATTTACACAAACACACACATATATATATATATATACACACACATATATATACATATATACACACATATATATATACATATATATTTACACACATATATCCATATATGTATATATCTATTTACACACACACACACATATATATATATATGTATACACATATATATATATATACATATATACACACATATATATACATATATATTTACACACATATATCCATATATATATATATGTATTCACACACAGACACACACATACATATATATATATATATACATATATATATATATATATATATATATATATATATATATATATATATATATATATATATATACATACATATATACATATATATATATATTGTCGCAGCTAAGTGATGTTATTTTTATATTAAATTACGATATTCAACACTTTATCTCTATTAATATATCATACTTTTAAAACCACTTTTTTTCCACACAAACACACACACACACACACACACACATACACACCCATATATATATATATATATATATATATATATATATATATATATATATCAAGTGTACCGGCAAATTTGTCCAATTGTTAGATTAAACTCGAGAACATCTCGATGAACCGTTGTATCTTTGAGATGATTAAAGATATCTTACTGGAATTCTCCGATGTTTTTTAAACACTATTCTTGTAGCATACCTTCGGACGATAATGGGTATGCCCCATTCCCATAAATACAGTAGTGAATAGTATATGTGTTGGTTGGCCGGCTTCCAGTTGGATATTCGTCATCAGATGGGCTGGTTAAGCTATCTGCCTCTGAACAGAGAGCATCCTCAGACAGGGCTATGTCGAAGGGCAGAGTCTCCTCTCGGGAAACATCTACCTGAACCCGTTTTATACGGGGTCTACGGGAAATTTTTGGCTGAGCCTACGGGCTCAGGAATCCCATATTAAACTCGGCCGTGTGTCACATGTGAATGCGCGGGGCAGTTGGTAGATATCGTCTGCAGGTCTGCAGTTAGTGATTCATTGTGGAATTCACTTGACTCACTTCTAGCAGTTGATTACTTCTACGCGCCGCAGGCGAATCTTATATGTGTTGTTCTTGTCCTAAGTATTATCGTTCATTACCAACCTTCGTGTGATTATTCTATTCAGTAACCTTCCCTAAGTTACAACAACTATTGAACTCTCAGCAACGTATAATTACTCTCCAAACTGAACAGAAGAATCGTGATGAAATCGATCATAAACGAAAATGACATGTTCATCATAGTTAATCACACGGATCGGAAGCTCATGAAAGATTGAAATATATATATATATATATATATATATATATATATATATATATATATATATATATATATATATTATTTCATAATCATTTCCCAGCTTATTCAAGATGATCTTCCCTCTCTCTAACCTTATAACGTTCTGTACTGGAGTAACAGGGTGCTTCACAGATTTCACTTATGATTTCATTTTCAAGGTTTTTGTCACTACTCTTTGGATTGTCATAGTTGAAACTCCTCTCACAAGTGCCAAAAGTCTTATGAATTGAGTTGGATCTTTTCTAATTAATCTCTTTAGCTCTAAGTTGAAATGATAAATATAGTATGCATTAAAACTATAAGCTATCATATATATATATATATATATATATATATATATATATATATATATATATATATATTATAATTTTATCATATAGACAAAATCATTTTACTCACTACAAGGATGCAACTTGGTTTCAGTACATCTCAACTGCACTTCGACGGGTGAGAGTCGAAAATGCTTATGAACAACCCTACTATTGTTCATGACCATTTTCGACTCTCACCCGTCGAAGTGCAGTTGAAATACAACGAAACCAAGTTGCATCCTTGTAGTGAGTAAAATGGTTTTGTCTATATGATAAAATTATAATATGTATATATATATATATATATATATATATATGATAATATTATAATATATATATATATATATATATATATATATATATATATATATATATATATATATATATATAGCATGATGAGAGGCCACGTGATTTGATTTCTGAGCAAGGACCGCGGTGGTCTGAAATATTAAATATATATAAAAACACAGAAATAAATACTTTCATAAAAAAACACGCAATTTTTTTTCAGTTATTTTATCCATATATTATATATATATATATATATATATATATATATATATATATATATATATATATAGTCATCCACATACAAACCTGTTTCGCTGTATGACCGCTCATCAGTGTGACTAGACACTGTTTCAAGCGGGGATTTGGTATCATTCAGAGGTCCTAACCCTAAGCTATCTGCGCACCGCAGATAGCGTAAGGGTATGATCGTATTATATATGAATGTATACAAACACCAGCAGCCAGAGGGCTCAATTGATTATTCAAGAGCGATGCGTTAATAGCAAGCGCGGCTACTGTTTTGAATTTAGCCTTTTCTCTATAACGCTCGATTGAACAACGAGACCATAACATATATGTTTGTGTCTGGGTATGTGCCTGTACATGTGTGTGTGTGCTAAATATAATTAGTGCTGTGTCTTGAACTAGTAATAAAGAAGTTTCACCGTCGAAGTAGTTAATAACACAAGCTTCATCACATGATCGCGGTTTTTTTTGTTAGCAGAGGTTAGGGTTTCGAAACGGACGATGAAATTATTTCTTTGTTGTATATTTTCTCAATATTGTCAATAATATTCAATAATGTTTTCATATTCATTAATTATGATTTTAATAGATGATAATTTCGTAATTTATCATCATTAATCCTAATGAAAATTTCCATTTGCTTTTACAGAGCGTCGGTAGAGCTTATACGCTGGAGCTAACAAAAACGAATTAAAGTCCAGCCCTGGGCAACACCTATTTCTCGTGTGGGAGCTAACGTTAACCCCTGGCGCTTGAGGCGTTCTCAAAAAAAAAAAAAAAAAAAAAAGAACAGGGGAAATGTTGAAGAGCGGAACTATTTTTGGCCCCTACTTCCTGGCACACGTGGGTGGGGCTCTTATTTTAAACTTGGTCATGCGTCACATTCCATTATCGTGGGCGTTAGGAGGGATACCTAATACCACTGTGGTTATGCCTAATATCGTCGACGTTGGCGCCAATGAACTCCCTGTGTGGAGTATAGGAACACAACCTCCCCACGCTAGGGATAGCTGATATAGTTTCTGTTGTAAGTAGGATTATCTGAATACAGATTTATCCTTCTTCCGGACTGGTTGTCAACCAAAGCTGATTTGCTATGCTATTTCACCCATAGTTGTAGTGTATGGAGAAGAAATGTTTTAATACCTTGGCACTCTTGAAATTTTGTGTCCGCAAAAAAATGTGTCAAAAGGATTGTTTTTCCCTTGACACCGCTATCATTTTACTATCTTCATTCCACGACAATGTCATTTTTTAAAGCGATTATTAGAATTGGAAGAAATAATATCAAGCATATGATGAAACTGAATTTATACCCCCTTTTATTGAGAACTTACAACAAAATTATTAGACAATATTTATTAGATTGTTTATTTACAAGAATAATTTTATATTTATAACATTTTCTAAACTTAACACAATTAAAACTAATGCAATGCAATATTTATCATTGTCATCTCGGAAGAAAATGGTATTTGCTCCGATGAGCTGCTTTCGCTGGTTCCCAGACTTCATGAATTCAAGCGTCCTACGAGGCTGGCATCCCGCTCTCACCCTTTCACTGTTGAAACTGTTAAATGTAGCCGTCTCTTCTACTCCAATAGCTTCGTATCTCGCACCTCTCGCCTGTGGAACTCACTTCCCTATTCCTGTTTCCCTGACAACTATAATCTCCAACTATTCAAATGTAGTGTCAATCGACATCTCCAGTTGCTTTGATCTGTCCACTATCCTTCTCCTCGTTTTTTTTTCTTCTATCACTCCTGTCTTCTCTCGCTCCAAATCCTCTGTAACCCCTTGCGTGCTAGTGGCTTCCCGCCTTGCTTGGGGTGAAATGCTTAAATAAAAAAATTAAAAAAACTACCGACACCGAGGTTCGAACATGACACTCCGTCTTATGAATATATGTTTACCGCCAGGTGCATTAATAAGGGTGTCAGGCTACTGACTGCAGGGATTATTGAGTGACCATTGAATGGAACTATCCAGTCGAATTAGTGTGAATTATTGTATGTCGATGATTTTGGTTTCGATTTAGGATTTACCGGACGTTAAGCCGTTTCGCGCTACTAACAAGACATTCACTGAAATGGTTAATTATCTTTGGTTAACTTTTACTTCTTTGTTCTTCTTAAGTATTTATTTGCGGTTGTAATTAAATAACGTTTTATTTTAATATTGAAGTCTTGAGTTATACTTAATCATTAACGGCAACATTACATCACAAAAGATAGATGGATTGAACAGACTCAGATAGATAGATAGATAGATAGATAGATAGATAGATAGATAGATAGTGTCATATAGGAAAAAAAGAAGTAACTACAAACACCTAAATTCGAGCGTGACACTCTGGATTTATGAATATATGTTTTCCGCCAAGTGTATAAATAGCGGTGTCAGCCTACTGACTGCAGTGATTATTGTGTGACTATTGAGTAGAACTATCCAGTCGAATTAGTGTGAATTATTGTGCGTCGATGATTTGGGGTTTGATTTAAGATTTACTGGACGATAAGCCGAGCCTCTCTACTAACAAGTTATTCACTTAAATGGTTAATTATCTTTTTACCAATTTATAAAGAAATAAATATGAAAACAATTTTTATTCATAAATTTATAAACATTTACTAAATGATTAAAATATGTGAACCAACCAGAAGGAAATCTTTATTTACTATTTCGTAAAGTTTGAATCAATTGGCAATTAGCCAATGTTTTGCCAACCATTTCAATAAGTGATAAACGAATGGTATGAATAAAGAATCTAATAAATAAAATGTGTTTATTAATTTGGTTGTCAATTCTCAAGAACAAAGAAAATAAATTCATCATAATATATTTAGGTTTAATTAAAATTCAAATCGTCGCTTTTTAAAACAATAAACATTGTCGAAGTTTGGTTTCGTTTGATTTGTTTTACGGCATATCAACCTAAATGGGTTATTTAATGCCGGCAAAATTTTTATTGTTGGTAATATTTTTTTCCAAAAATGTATTGCTGGTAATATTTTTCTTCAAAATGTATCGCTGGTAAAAAATGTATAGCTGGTAATAATGTATTACTGGTAATAATTTTTACAAAGTATTTCTGGTATTAAAACCTATTTTTCCCTTTCATAGTGTTTTGACCCAGTTTCGGGGTTAACTATTGTCCCATAGCTGGGACCCTAACAGGTGCTACCACACCGGGTTAGGGTGAACCTGGGAACAATTAAGAGGTGGTTCCACGCTACAAACTCTTTATTCCCATAACCTCTATGCTAAATGCGTGCGCTTAATATCATATATATGTGTATATACGTGTAGATCTGTGAGAAATTGTAAACGAAATGCTATACGATACCAATCTACAGATTATTCTTAAAGTTGCAGTTATCAAAAATACACAATGCTCCGTTTTTTTTATTCAGTTCACTTTAAGCAAGGTGATAAAGCCACTATGACGCAAGAGGGCTACTGAGCGTGAAGAGAACTAAGAAATCGTTATTGATGAGAAAAGACAAAAAAAATAACAAGATTCAAGAAGACAGGAGATGGCGATAGATATTGCATTTAGTACTGCGTTTAAACTGAAGTACCAAAGAGCCAAATTCATCAGAAGAATTACCATGAAAATGTTTATAGAAAAGTTACGTTATGTTAGGGTGGTGGAAGTCGAAATACAAGGTGAAGATCGAAAATATTGCAGATTCTTCT
>OZ038518.1:67283563-67288563 GCA_964036315.1 Acanthosepion esculentum | reverse complement strand
AATCTGCAAAAGAAATTACATCCATGTGAAATAGAAGGAAAAAAAAATAAAAAAGAGTAAGCTTCTATCTGTATTAGAAGTCCTTATACCGAAATATTCAACTTATTTATTGAATGACTCTCGTACATATATATATATATATATATATATATATATATATATATATATATATATATATATATATATATATATATATATATATATATATGTTTCTGGTCTCGCGACCTTCTAGCGAAACCAGAAACACGTGTAGCAGAATTGTGGAAAATAGAGTATAATATATATTTCAAATTTTAAAAAAAATCCAAATTTCATTTCAATTTAAAAAAATTAGATTAATTATTTATTATAAAAAATTTTAAACTTCTAACCTTATAGTTAAAAATAATAATTCACCTCCAAAATTAAATAGAGCAAATATTATTTACGAATTCAAATGTCCATTAAGGAATTGTATTCCTCAAGAATCAACTTTCGTAAATAATTATATAGGCCACACTACAAATTGTTTAACACGCAGACTAACTCTACACCTTTCTGACAATAGCTCAATTAGATCTCATTTAAATATTCATGGAGACCTACCGGACACTATTCGGTACATACTTGTCGACAACACTAATATAATAGCATCATCCACATGCAAAAAAAGGCTAAAAATAATGGAAGCCTTACTAATAAAAACAAACAAACCAACACTTAATAATATTAACATTGAACATGGACATAATATCTTGACCGTGTTTTGAAACAAACAAAAATGAATCATTTTATAAAACATACATATAACAAACTATTTCTAATTCTAACAGTTGAAATATAATCCTTGAAAATGGCTAAATGTATAGCCGAAAGCGCTCGGATAAAAAGAACATTCGGACAGTTTTTATATAATTTATCATCTGAAAAGAAAAACATTATTAGATCGCACGAGAAATTATATAAAAAACTAAATAAAAGCACCTTGTCAGTCGTTTTTAATGAAATGTGCATGAAAGAAGGATTGCTTACTAAATACACACACACACACACACACACACACACACACACACACACATATATATATATATATATATATATATATATACATATATATATATAGATAGATAGATAGATAGATAGATAGATATGTGAGACGTTCATTTATCATGTTTCGCATTTATTTAAGTTTCATCAGGATATTTTGGGAAATCAATTACGAAAGCGAAAATTGTTGTTTATATTTCTGTGTTTTGCATCGGCCAGGCAGATCTCATGTCTTTGTCTTGTACTGTTCATATGTGTGTGTTGCGCGCGCATGTACGCGCGACAGACGCTGATGAAGCTTAGAAAAGCAAAACATGTTAAATTTATAAAGGTTACTTATTTCTTCTTTCTCATATATATATATATATATATATATATATATATATATATATATATATATATATATATATATATATATATATATAATTCTGTTCACATCTATCTTCGAATTATCTACAAGCATAGGAAAATTGTGAAAATTCCGGAATAGTTTTTATCGTCTTTGAAATTGTAATTCAATTCCGGATTTTGAAATTAATACCAAAAGAATGTTCGATTAACCATTTCTTTGTTTGTTTTTCTTTTTTTCTCTCATACTTTCTCTCTCCTTTTTATCTCTGTCAAGAATCTTCCTGTTTGTTATTTGACCTTCCGACTCTTTCTTTCTTTCTCATTTTCTTTTGCTGTTTCTATACTGATCCTTTCTTTCTTTCTTTCTTTCTTTCTTATTTCTTTCTTTACCATCATTCTCTCCCAACTTCATTCCTTTCTTTCTTTCTTTCTTTCTTTCTTTCTTTACTGTTTTTCGTTTAATTTTTCTTTCTTTCTTTGTTGCTTTCTTTTCATTTTCCTTTACTGTTTCTATGTTGATTCTCTTGTACTTCCTTTCATTCATTCTTTCTTTCCTTTTTCATTTTTGTTAGATGTCCTCATGCTCTTTCTTTCTTTCGTTTTTCTTTCTTTCGTTTTTCTTTCTTTTGTTTGGGTCTTCTTTGTATCGCATTCTTCCTTTATTGTTTCTATGGAGATTCTCTCCTTCTTTCTTTCTTTTTACTTTCTTTCTTTCTTATTTTCCTTTGCAGTTACTATGCTGATTCTTTCTTTCTTTCTTTCTTTCTGTTTCTCGTTGAATTTGTCTTTTCTTTCTTTCTTTCTTTCTTTGTTATTTCTTTCTTTCTTTCTTTTCATTTTTCTTTTCTGCTTCTATGCTGATTCTCTTTTTCTTTCTTTCATTCATTCATTCTTTCTTTCTTTTTCATTTACCTTTCGTGTTCCTATGCTCTTTCTTTCTTTCTTTCTTTGTTATTTCTTTCTTTCTTTCTTTTCATTTTTCTTTTCTGCTTCTATGCTGATTCTCTTTTTCTTTCTTTCATTCATTCATTCTTTCTTTCTTTTTCATTTACCTTTCGTGTTCCTATGCTCTTTCTTTCTTTCTTTCTTTGTTATTTCTTTCTTTCTTTCTTTTCATTTTTCTTTTCTGCTTCTATGCTGATTCTCTTTTTCTTTCTTTCATTCATTCATTCTTTCTTTCTTTTTCATTTACCTTTCGTGTTCCTATGCTCTTTCTTTCTTTCTTTCTTTGTTATTTCTTTCTTTCTTTCTTTTCATTTTTCTTTTCTGCTTCTATGCTGATTCTCTTTTTCTTTCTTTCATTCATTCATTCTTTCTTTCTTTTTCATTTACCTTTCGTGTTCCTATGCTCTTTCTTTCTTTTTCTTTCTTTTTCTTTCTTTCTTTCTTTTTCTTTCTTTTTCTTTCTTTCTTTCTTTCTTTCTCATTTTCCTTTGCCGTTCCTATGCTGATTCTTTCTTTCTTTCTTTATCTGACTTTATTTGTTTATTTTGTTCACATTCTTTCTTTCTTTTTCTATTTTTTGTAGATTGTTTTAATCTCTTCTTGAGCCCTCTTTATGTTTTTTTCTCTTTTTCCCTTCGGACAAATTCGTCACCGCTTGCTGATGAGGTCGATCTCGGAAGGGCTCCTCTCAACCCACGTCAAACTGCGATAAAAGATAACGGTTTCATTACATTAATCTGTCCGGGTCCCCACTTCAATAACATTAAACCAAACTCAAACCTGATCCTTAAAACTAACCAGCTACTCTGCCCCCCACCTACATACCAGAAATCCTCTTGAAATTTATTGGAATAGAAACAAAATTTAAAAAATATAGTTTTAGATGATGAAGATCGTGTCCATCATAATAATTGTATTTTGAATAGTTTCGAAGTCACTGGAATCGAGGAAATATTCTGTGAGAATATTTGAGAATAGTGCCATAGATTGGACTTGCTGTCACTTTATTCTTACTGAGGACCAGCAGATATCTAATGTGTACGCGCAAATATATTTTTAATAATTTTGACACTAAACAACACAACAATTATAGCAACAACAATATGCAGGGTGCCCATAAATTTCCTGTGCATAACTTTATTTGTATTTGCGATAGAAATAATCTGTAAAAAATGTTATAAAGTTTAATGTACCTAGTTTTAAGTATAGCTAAAATAACTAATGTGATTTCAGGCATTACTGTAAATCAGTTGGCAAATGTTTTCCGTGAACTGCAAAATCGTATTAGCCTTTGTATTGCTAATGATGGAGGACATGTGGAAACTTAAATAAAATTTCAATAAAACCTTAAAAAATATAGATTTACTTCTTTCTAATCCTTTTTACAAATTATTTCTAACGCAAATACAAATAAAGTTATAATTTTTTTAAAGTGCACACGAATTTTGTGGACACCATGTATATAGAAATATGATTTGTAATGTCAGGGTCCCTTTGGAAGGTGGGTGTTCTCCGTTCCAGTAAATACCTGACTCTTCATGCAATCCTCTCCAAGAGCCAGATCAGGTCGAAAATGGAGAACTGTTACCACATTTTGGCGGGAACTGCCCAGTCCCCACTTTCCTGACTATATCGAGTTCCCAAGCGTCTGCGAGTCCTTGCTGAAGAGGAATTATTTCCCACCTGTCAACCTCTCTCTCTCTCACAGGTGGGATATGGCGAACCTCTCACTGCTCTATCGCTACTTTCATGGAAAGTGCTCGGACGAACTACATTCCTTGGTTCGGTCAGGCCTAATCCTTCACGACAAGGACCCGCCCTGCCACTTCCATAGTAGCAAACCACCTACGTTGCCTCCATAATCGACGAGGAGTAAGTTCCGCTCAAACAGCTTCTTCCCACGAACCAATGCCTTATGGAATAGACTCCGAAGAGGATGTTTCCCCCGATCGCTATAATCTTAAGCTGTTCAAGTCTAGAGTTAACCCTTATCTTCTCCTCTTACCCATATAAATAATTCCTTAACATAAGCTTCTATTTCGAGTAACCCTTGTACAGGGTGAACCTTACTATAAAAACAAGAAAAAACAACTTCTCCTTTTTTAATGTCTGCCTTTTTTATTACCCCATAACCTTCTATGTTCTGCCGTCCGTTTATACAAGCATTTTAGGCACGTTACCAGCTGTCTATATTTCCGAGATGAGGTATTATGTACACTATTTACATTATTCGGACTATTGTCCTCATTTTTGTCACCATATTTATTACAACGTTTCGGCTGTTGTACGCTCCGGCCGACTTCAGGTGGTCGGAGTGTCGAACTGAAGCCTTTATTTCGCTGACTGGGGTAGACTGTTCAAGTTCCACGTTGCGAGCTGTTTACCAGTGTCTTGTTTACTTTTAATATGTCGTGAGTGTCAATTTTTCTAACCCTTCTTTCCACATGATTCGTCCAGAAAATTCAACTTTTTATGAGTCTAAGTATTTATAGTTGTTGTTTATGTTTTTCTCGATGCTTCATAATTTGTCCATGACATTCCCAGCATCCTTCTGTAGGATCACATCTCTGTTGCCTCAAATCTCTTCATATGTCTGGAAATTGTTATATTGTGGTACTGTTGAGGCACGGGGGAGTAATAGATAGCGGCTCAGATTGAGGAATCGGAGAGCCGAGTTC
>OZ038518.1:67266063-67278563 GCA_964036315.1 Acanthosepion esculentum | reverse complement strand
CTATCTATCTATCTATCTATCTATCTATCTATCTATCTATCTATCTATCTATCTATCTATCTCATTCTCTTCATATCTATCTATCTATCTATCTCATTCTGTTCATTATCTATCTATCTATATATCTATCTCATTCTGTTCATATCTATCTATCTATCTATCTATCTCTCTCTTTCTGTTCATTATCTATCTATCTATCTATCTATCTATCTATCTATCTATCTATCTCATTCTGTTCATTATCTATCTATCTATCTATCTATCTATCTATCTATCTATCTATCTATCTATCTCATTGTGTTCATTATCTATCTATCTATCTATCTATCTATCTATCTATCTATCTATCTATCTATCTGAATCTGTTTCTATCTATCTACTTACCTACTTATCTATCTATCTATCTATCTATCTATCTATCTATCTATCTATCTATGTCATTCTGTTCATTATCTATCTATCTATAATGCTCGGCTACTTGTTTCCGAGACAACCCACCTGCTCAGGTACACATGTGATTGTTCAACACACACACACACACACACACACACACACAGGAGAGGGCGCATAATCTATTGAAATCTACAGTTTGAACAAGGCTAGTAAACACATTCGCTCTGCCCTGATGTAGGCGTGTGATGGCTAAGTGGTTAGAGACTTTTAACTTTCCGACTACAACACCCAGATTCGTATCCTCGAATTGTCAGTTTTTTTTGTTGTTGTTGTGATAAGCATTTATATACAAGAGCTAAATTACTATTGGTTTTTCAAAATTTTTGGTATAGTCAAATAACATTTTTGCTCTTGTCTATAAATACTTGTCACATAATAAAATCTTTAGATTTGCCTTGATAAAGTCCCTCTGAGGACGGAAAGCGCAAACTAAGATAAGTTTTCCGTTTGTTTTTATTCAGACAATTCTCTTTACAGATATACTCTACCTGAAGTCTTTAAACACACAGAGAGAGAGAGAGAGAGAGAGAGAGAGAGAGAGAGAGAGAGAGAGAGAGAGAGGGAGAGAGAGAGAGAGAGAAAGAAACGCGCACACACAGGCGCGCGCACACACACACACACCTATTTAGTGTAATGGGGCAGCAGATAATTATTCAAACATATATTGTTAAATATAACAGAGAAGGAATGTCGATTATGTTTGATCAGGAGCCGTTCTAGGCTTCGTATAGTGGATTTAATTTCGGGGGGATAAGCCAAGAACTGTCCAATAAATTTTTATTATGCTGTTCCTTTATCTAAGCTTTAGCAGAATTTTAATGTTCGTAATATCTTATTTAAAAGCGGGCTCAGTACAAATTAAAGAAATATCATTTATTTTAACATAATACATGGAAAACATGTCAAAATCGCTACACAGGTGCAGTCGTGTTTCGATGCCTATCAAATGCATCTCATCAGGCGATTGTAAATTACTGGCGAGTGAACGATTTATTTGATATAAATCTAAATCAATCGTTTAGTAATTGACAGACACCTGATGAGATGCATTTGATACGCATCGAAAGATGGCCTTCAGTTGTGTAGTGATTTTGACATGTTTTCTATGTAATATATATATATATATATATATATATATATATATATATATATATATATATATAATAATAATAATAATCTTATAAATATAAGTAATAATACTCGTCTGGTAAAACCTTCGGTGTATTGGCTTGTAAATGAACAAACCAATATCCTAGGAAAATTAAGGAATAAAAAAAAGAACTAAGAACATGTACTTAATTTAATTAATTAATTACATATATATATATATATATATATATATATATATATATATATATATATATATATATATATATATATCATGTATCAATATGGTGATTTTCTTTCGACTTTCGATGATAACCCTATTAAGCTTATGAGACGATATGAAAGGAATTTGCATAAAATAAATAAACAAAACTTGTATATATTATTTAATGAAACATGCATCAATGAAAAAATGGTGCCTAAATACACACACACAATATATATATATATATATATATAATATGGAGAAAACAACTGAAAAGTTGCAAATTAAAAAAAAAACAAATGAATGTTTTTTTTGTGAAAGTATGTATTTATATTTTTTATATATATATATATCTTTCGTCAGAAATAAATTAAATAACTTAGTTATTTAATTTATTTCTGACGAAAGATCGGGGCAGATCTGAAATATCAAATATATATATATATATATAAATATAAATAAATACTTTCACAAAAAAAAAACATTTAATTTTTTTTAATTTTTTTAATTTGCAAATTTTCAGTTGTTTTCTCCATATTATATACAGTGTAACCCGGATATAAGAGACCCGGATATAAGATAAACCCGGATATAAGATAGATTTTCTGTGGTCCCAAATTAGAGCCTGTGTTAATAAAACAAAATAGACCAAAACCGGATATAAGAGAAACCAGGATATAAGAGACTTTTTCCCCGGTCCCGACAACTCTCTTATATCCGGGTTACACTGTACATATCAAGAAAGTATACGTGGCTTCTCATTATGCTATATATATATATATATATATATATATATATATATATATATACAGTGTAACCCGGATATAAGAGACCCAGATATAAGAGAAACCCGGATATAAGTTATCTTTTATCTGGTCCAAAATTAGATCCTGTTTTAATAAAACAAAATAGACCAAACCCGGATATAAGAAAAACCCGGATATAAGAGACTTATCCGGTCCCGACAACTCTCCTATATCCGGGTTACACTGTATATATATATATATATGTGTGTGTACATATATATATATACAGTATAACCCTGATATAAGAGACCCGGATATAAGATAAACCCGGATATAAGAGAGATTTTCTCTGGTCCAAAATTAGAGCCATACTTACCTAAACAAAATAGACCAAACCCAGATATAAGAGAAACCCGGATATAAGATACTTCTTCTCCGGTCCCGATAACTCTCTTATATTCGGGTTACACTGTATATATAATATGTGAGGAATAAATGCAAGAAACGCCGTTTACAATTTTCCATAAAATACGCTAAACACACAGGGACGCTTAGCTTTAAATTTAAATATTTTGCCGTCCGGTCTAATGTATATGTATATCCCAGCCAACCTAATTGACTTTTCTGCTTCTTTTCCTTTTTATTCTTATTTCATCAATCTTGTTTTGAAATATCCCACAATGCATCAGTATCAGTTTTATCGGGAATGGATCAGACAATATACGGCGTGTATTCAAGAGACGTAACCAAAAACGTGGAGTGATATCATATTCACTTAAATCGTATTATCAAATATGACATCCATGTTTTTTTTTTGGTTACTACACCAACGAGAGAATTTCTCTGGTCAAGAATTCGTAACAGTCACTAAGCATGTGCTACTAAAATGTTTCAGAGGAACCGAAATCTATGAGGAATATCACTAGTGAACTTTCGTAAATCCTTCATTCACTCTGATATAATGTGATCTCAAGTAACACAATTGCCAGATACTAAAAAAGAGGAAACAATAATAATATTTGTGTCTTAGCACAGTAAGATCTGTTTTGTTTGTCGCTGAAGAATTCTAGGAATATCATAGACTTAACATATGAGAAACGAAGAAGTTTTAAGGAAGATGGAAACAAAAGGACTTTCTACTTAGAACGAGACAGCTGAAAATTCTAGAAATCATAATCAGTCTAGTGGGCTTGGAGAATTTGACACTCACATGACATATTGAAGATAAGAGAGATAAAGGGAGCCTACTTTATGAGCTTGTCTTAATTTCTGGCTGCAGGTCAGGTGGAAGAATCTCGTGGGCCCAGGCCGAGTCTTTGATACGGGAACGTCCATTCAACTACATCTCAATGTTCATAAATTAGAATTCGTATAAAATATGAATTTTATTGTAACTTAATTATGTGCAATAATGGATCATATGCAAAATAGATGAATAATTCAAGTAGAAAAATTGAAAATAAATACAATTTATCTAAATCCAAATTAGAGACCTGTCATAATGGATCTTTCCATCTTAAATAATTCAACAATAGTTTGCGGCAATTTTTAACGTCAACTTGAGATTTTTCTTGTTAAAAACGTGAAGAATTTTAACATATTCAACATTATGGATGAAAAATAGTGAATTTTATATAAAGTTTTTTTTTCGAGACTTCGAATGAGCAAAGCAAATTCATGGATTTGGACGAAAAAAACAATAAAAACTGAATGACTTTAAAATCTACGAAAAGTTTTTTCTTTTCTTTTTTGTGCCTAATTTTATTTGTAACGTTTATAAATGTAGGCAGAAAAGAAATATATATATATATATATATATATATATATATATAATTTTTGGTATATACATACATATATACATACATATGTGTGTGTGTGTGTGTGTGTGTGTGTGTGTATGTATATATAGTTTTAAAATATGCAATATTTATGGGATGAAGAGATCAATAACAGAACTAGAGCGTGTGTAAATATAAAAGTGAACATTGAAGTCAACACTCAGAGTGTTGACTTCAATGTTCACTTTTATATATCTCTATCTATAAAAGGCAGGATGTGTGTGTGTGTGTGTGTGTGTGTGTGTGTGTGTAACGAATGCACGGCCGCAATTTTCGACGGATTTACACCAAAATTTTCATGCATATGCTTCAAGTTAGCGAAAAGGCCAAGACCGGCTTTGCATTTTTCAACGCCCATCGATAGTTGAAATAATCGATTTTTCATGCTTCTACGGCAGTTTTTATGTAGTTTGCGGCAATTTTCTACAGGCCACAGTGAGGGTCTATGGCTGGCTGCCACAAATAGGCAGGACGATTCTATTGGACAGCGTGAGAGCCAGCAGCTGACTGACACGAATGTTAACTAGCATGCAAAAAAAAATCGATAGCTGCATTCGTCACAAGTGGGAAAATTTAAATCTGCATGTCACTTTACTCCAATTGGCTCATTCGCTTGCTTAAATTCAACGTTGATTCTGATTCCGCAGAACTGGGTTGGAATTGAAAAAGTATTTGTTGTCAACATTCTTTTTTCATTCGGTTTTTCCAGTTACGAGCGCTTTTTTAAAGCTGATCGTTTTGTGTTCATTTTGTTTAGTTTTTTTCGTAACAGATTTAATGTTTAGTATAGAGCTTAGAAAAAAATAAAGATAGGCAAGAAGTAAGGCATGTAACAACATCAGCACGGCAAAGGGCACTCCTTTAAAGGCAAGGAAAGGCAAAAATATTTTAAGTCAAGAGATAGCTATTGCTGTATGAGTCGTACGATTTTTGAATCAAGCACGGGCAACGCCGGGCCATGCTGCTTGTATATATATATATATATATATATATATATATATATATATATATATATATATATATATATACGAGGGTGGACCCAAAAGTAACCGGAATCGTTTTCTGTGTGACAAACCCGTAGTAGTTTAGGCTTCCACCGCTAGATGCCACTTGAGGCAACCCTCAGGCATCAGTGTGCTAACTGGTGTCATCGTGGGAAGACGTACAGCTCCGTGGTTCACATTTATTTTGAAGTGCTTCACACCTTTTCGTCTATTTTTACCTTGGCTGAAAGGATGCCTGTCGTAAACAGTTGGAAGTTGATCCAGACCATTTTTTCGAAGGTCATCACTGGTGATGAAAGCTGGTGCTATGGCTACGACCCGGAAACGAAGCACCAATCAAGTCAGTGGAAGCATCCAACATCACCACGACCCCAAAAATGCGTGTCAAGTGAAGTCCAATATCAAGACGATGCTGATTTGTTTCTTTGATGTGAAAGGAATTCTCCACAAAGAATTTGTTCCTTCTGGTCAGACTGTTAACCAGGCTTTTTACTTGGAAGTCCTGAAGCGTTTGCGAGACAAGGTGAGACGAAAACGCCCTGACCTGTGGCAAAGTTGAAGATGGTGGTTGCATCACGACAATCCGCCTTGAGTGTGAGAGTTTCTGATCCAGAATGGCATGACCCCACTTCCCCACACTCCCTATTCACTTGATATCGCCCCTGCGACTTTTTTGTTCCCCCGAATGAAGAAAGGCCTCAAAGGAAAACGTTTTGCAGATGCGGAAGAGGTTAAGAAGAAAACGATGGAGTCATTAAAAAACATAACTTCACAAGAGTTCCAGGACTGCTTTGAACAGTGGAAAACACGTCTGGATCGGTGCATTGCTTCAAATGGAGAATACTTTGAAGGTGATAAGAATATAAACACGCAACCATAAATGAATCAAATTATATGACATAATTCCGGTTACTTTTGGGTCCCCCTCTTATGTATATATATTACGCGAATCATTCATACGAAAAGCAGATAAATGAATGATTCGCGTAATATAAATTGAACCTACACCACATAATTGATATATATATATATATATATAATGAAATACATTAAGTCCGACAATTAGTTGGACCCCCAATTAGTTTTGTCCTTGCACCGGTCGGAGGGGGGTGCGATGGATAGCATGCACTGGTCCCATGACTGGTAGAAGAGGTGCGGTAGCAAAAAGACAAACTTTACTAAGTGATACGAAGGACGGGAAATAATCGCTCACGTTTTGAAGGGAGACGAAAAGAAGGAAGAAGAAGGAAGAAGAAAGAAGAAGAAAAAGGAAAGAAGGAGGAAGAAAAGAAGAAGAAAGAAGAACGAAATAGAAGAATAAAGAAAAAAGAATAAAGAAGAAGCAATAAGAAGAAGAAGAAGAAGAAGAAGAAGAAGAAGAAGAAAAAGAAAGAAAACAAAGGAAGTCGGAGGAAGAAGAAGAAGAAGAAAAAATAAGGATGAAAAGAAGAAAGAAGAATAAAGAACGAAGAAAAGGGAAAGAAGGAAGAAGAAAAGTGAAGGAAGAAAAGAAGAAAAAGAAGAAGAAAGAAATAGAAGAAAGAAGAAGAAGAAGAAGAAGAAGAAGAAGAAGAAGGAAGATAAACAAAGGAAGTCGGAAGAAGAAGAAGAAAAAATAAGGATGAAAAGAAGAAAGAACGAAGAAAGAAGAAAGAAAAAGAAAAAAGGCGAGTCTTGTATTTTGTTGATGTTATAAAGATTACCATTTCATGTCCAACTTCCGTTTTGGTTATTCCTCATTCAGTAACCGAGAAAAAGTTACAATACCTGGACAGGTCCATGTCCCTGCCGTTGGTGGTATCACCGCTTGGACCGGCTCTGACCAGCTTGGACCAGCTAAGAAAGTGAGCGAAATAAACATCTTTGTCGCCATATTTATTACAACGTTTCGGCCGTTCAGTATCTGTCTATCTATCTGAGATGAGGTATTATGTACATTATTTACATTATTCGGACTATTGTCCTCATCTTTGTCGCCATATTTATTACAACGTTTCGGGCGTTCAGTATCTCTCTATCTATCTGAGATGAGGTATTATGTACATTATTTACATTATTCGGACTATTGTCCTCATCTTTGTCGCCATATTTATTACAACGTTTCGGCCGTTGTACGCTCCGGCCTTCTTCAGGTGATTGGAATGTCGAACTGAGCGCTTTATTTCGCTCACTTGGATATACTGTTCTAATTCCACGTGCCATGTTTAATGGATGTTAGTTGTTATCTCCTGTTAATTTCCCTCTGAATGTTCTGCACTGCCTTAACCGGGTATTGAACTCACACTCTTTGGACAGATACTGATACGTTTCGTGTGCGAATATGATGGATCGAGAAGATTGTCGAAGAATTTGGATTTTTTAATCATTAATTTAGACTTTGCTAACCAGACGTTTCTCTGTAGCTAAATAGTATAGCACGTCAGATCAACTGATGGTTTCCGTATGGGAATACAGGTTCGAATCCTGTCGGAGAACGCATATTTTCTACGAAATTTCTCGAAGATCCAGGCCGGTAAATGTAATTAATTAATTAATACGGTTTAATTAAAACCAGGACATTTACTTAAATAAATTGTATCTATAAAATTAACGTATAAGCAGAAATTTTGTTAATTTTGTTCAAGTACTTTCGACTTTTCTCAGTCATTATCAAGAACCTATGCGGTGTCTGTTTTGTAGTTAGAATTCCTTTACCTACATCCGGGTATTCTTTTTGAATTCTGCTCTCGTGTCATGTGTAACGGTCATTGGGAACAAAGCCGCACTAAAAAGAATGCGGTTTGCTCTATACTTTTTATTATTTTTAAATTGTTATTATTATTATTTATTTAATATTCAACGCCTTATTCCAAAATTGAATAAGTACAATAAAATACAATTAAAAATACAATAAAATACAGTAAAAATACAATAAAAATACAGTTAAAAATACAATAAAAATACAATAAAAATACAATAAAAATATGATCAAAAACTGAACAAACAGAACGTAACGCTGCTTTTTAATTTCAATTTAGTAATTTGGACTTTGCTAACCAGACGCTTCTCTGTAGCTAAATGGTATAGCACGTCAGATCAAATGGCGTTTTCTGTATATGAATACAAGTTCGATTCCTGTCGGAGAACGCATACTTTCTACGAACTTTCTCAAAACATCCTCAATACATATCTTACACTTTGCCTTGTAATTCTTACTGGCAAAAGCATTGCATTTTGTGTTCTTAGTCCGTATTCCTTTCCTTCTTTAAATGGTCTTTCGCTTTTCATGTAATTTTCCTGTCATATGTTAAGATGTCCCCCAATAATAATTATTTGTAGGTTTTATAGTTCCCTTGGGATCGTCTCCTTGTATCTTCTATGTGTCGTATCCATTCAGGACGTTGGCGATCATGGCTCTCCACAACTTCCTCTCCTTTGTAGTTCTTAATAACTTTTGACCTTTTGTTATTTCTTCTAACTCTTATTCCGCAATCCATTTACTGAAGCTGGCTACGTAGGTCATGCATTGTTTTCCTCCATCTCTCTTGCCTTCAATCTTTCCTGTGAGTATCAGATTTTCCAAGCTCCCTTTCCTCATCAGGTACTGTAGAAATCTCATCTGTCTACTCCTGAGGTTAAGTATAACTGTCCTTTGTGGATTCATTTTCTTTTAAACTTCGTTGTTGCTCACATGTTCGGTCCACGGTATTCTCAGTATCCTGCTGTAGAACAACATTTCTGTTGCTTTAAATCTCTTTTTCATCTCCGAGGAGATTATTCAGCATTCACTGCCAGACAGGAGGACTGATATATATATATATATATATATATATATATATATATATATATATATATATATATATATATATTGGATGTGCACTGCTGATGAGTCCCAAATATAGGACGAAACGGCCGTCCAGTGCTTTCTGCATTCTCTTGAGGTTTCTTTTAGACTCAATGAATTACTTAATTATAATTATCAAATCCTCCAAATAATTTTCATCATATGTATATCATTGCTTGATCCGGCTTCTAATGCTTCAGTTTGAGCGGCTTCGTGATAGTAGTCGTGGCTCCGGGGGGCACAGTTCTATGGTTACAGAGAATTTCAGTTGAGTTCCACCACAGAATATGTGAGCAAGCAGCGCTATATTGAGTCTGATTTGCTACCTCTTCGTCACCGAGGATCGTTGAAACAGTTGGTATGACGTTTGTCTAATAACTCAACTATCAGGGTTTCAATTGTCGTTAGTGGATGCGCACTGCTGATGAGCCCCAAATATAGGACAAAACGGCCGTCCAGTGCTTTCTGCATTCTCTTGAGGTTTCTTTCAGACTCAATGAATTACTTAAATATGTAATAGGTGTGTACTGCTTCCAACGAAATTTTTCCATATTTCTTAATACTTTGCTTAGCTTTTGAAAGACATCTTTCGCTATCGCAATGATCCTTCGGATTTCAGTATCGTATTTTCCGTGCTTTGTTAAAACACTAACATGTATTTGCTTGATTTTGTTATCGTTGTATAGATTAAATAAATCCGGTAAGAAACACTTCTTTCTCTTTCTCCTCAAATTAACCTTTGGCAAATAATTATCCAGTATATTATGGAAACAGGAGCTTCCATGAAATTTAGAGTTGTCGCCCGAAGGTGGTATTTAATTAGGTACCTCCACGGAAACGCTGAACCTAAGGTGTCAAATTACTTTTTAAAAATGAAAAATATCTCTTGAAGTTTTTATTTTAGTTTTAATTTCAAGCTAATAGATTAAATTTGATATTTTCAATAAGCAAAATACTTTGCTGTATTTTAAAACTAATTTAATTTGACTAGAAGGATTTTTCGTTTTGAAATAAATTTTTAATGTCATTTTTAGCCTTTCGTCTTTGTAATGAAATTCTCTTCATTAAAAATATTTCAAAAATAAAATATGCTTTTCGAAAACTTTATTTGAGGAAATCAGCCATTCGCCCTTGCATGTAGTATTGCTGACATATATGGTCTGGAGCCCCTGCTGTTTGGCTCAGGGTTCTTGATAAGATCCAGAGACGGATATGCAACGTAATTGGCCCTGATCTGGCATCTCGTCTGCAGTCGCTCTCTCACAGACGCACCGTTGCCTCGCTTTGTCTTTTTTACAAATACTTTCACGGTAATTGCTCCGATGAGCTGCTTTCGCTGGTTCCTAGGCCTCATGAATTTAAGCGTCCTACGAGGCTGGCATTCCGTTCCCACCCCTTCACTGTTGAAACTGTTAGATGTAGACGTCTCTTCTACTCCAATAGCTTCATATCTCGCACATCTCGCCTGTGGAACTCCTTTCCTTATTCCTGTTTCCCTGACAAATATAATCTCCAACTATTTAAGTGTAACGTCAATCGACATCTCCAGTTGCTTTGATCTATCCACTTCCCTTCTCCACATCGGCTCTCGCTCCAAATCTTCTGTAACCCCCTTGCCTTGATCGATCCACTATCTTTCTCCACATCCTTTCCTTTACCACTCCTATCTGCTCTTCCTCCAAATCTTCTGTAACCCCTTGCGTGCTAGTGGCTTCCAGCCTTGCTTGGGGTGAAAAGCTTTAAAAAAAAATTAGCTAATTTAAAGTAAAATTAATCTGATCTGAAACAAATGTTACTTATTTTAAGTATAAAATATCGCAAAAATGCATTTTTTAACACGGCTGTAAGTGTTTATTTAGTGTTAACATGTTGACAGTTTTACAGACGGAAGATTTTTTTTTTTTTCTAAATTTTGTTCTTATCTAATTTTTTCAGTTTATCTAATTTTTTGTAAAACTTACTTGAGGAATATGACGTGAGCGCCTTTTTAATATATTTTTTAACTACTCGGCAATCTTAAAAAAATTAGGAAAATATTCTCCGTAATCTAAAGTTTTATTGAATTTTAGTTAGATTTGGCTTGAAATTTACTATAGTTATCGCTTTTATTATCTGATAATGTCGTGTATAGACATCCGTATTTACAAAAATCTGAACATTTATGCAAATTCTTATTAAAATAGTGGAAATCGATGAATTGTAGTAAGCTTTACAATTCATGATGAGTAAATATAGTTTTTTCCCTGATAACAATATCACCTTACCTTTTAAAAATTAATATAACATTTTTAAAGATTTAAAACTTTATAAATTATTCTTATTAAAAGTTTTACAAAATGTAAACAATTCTTTTAAAAATTCATTATACTTCCAATTTTTTTTCTTAAAACAATAGCGTTCATATTATATCTTGTTCATAAAAGGATGTAAAAGCTTTTTTAATTAAATAATGTCTTAGTTTTATTGCATTTTTTATTTTACGATTCAGAGCAGATTTTCGGGAAGTGTGGGTCATGTTTTACAAAAAACATTGATGATCTAAATTCTCCAAATTATTCTGCGCAAAACTGATACAAAGATTAAGCTGGCCAAAAATTAATTTCACAAAATTCATAAAATTAAATAAATGGTGTGCGTGTGTGTGTGTGTGAGGGGGGTAAATGATGTAAAAATGTTTCAACCAAGAAGAAATATGTTTAAAATAATTTCATTCCTTTGTAAATAAGTCCTGAAGGTTTCATTAAAATCCCACAATTATTGAATTTTTGCAAGAAATTCCAAATCAGTGTATTTTTTGACGTCAAAAAGACGCTAACATTTCCTATAGTAATACTTGGGTATCGCGCGGACGTAAAAAAGATTTTTAACCAAAATTTTGAACGTTCTTAAAAGGATAAAAAATCTAATTTAATAATAAAAAATACTTTCGTCTTTCATCTTAATAATAGCATAAAGATTTTGACTATAAAACATTGTTTTTATAAATTTTGGAGCGTTTTTTCATCATGGTGTGCTTTTTTCAGTGAATCTTTGGCGGTACCTTTTTTAATAGATTATAAATAATGTCAGATATTTAAAAAATGTCGGTGTGAAGTCAGGTTAGAATTCGATGGCTTTCACACAGACCATGTTCTTTCGGCGTGCCCAGTTCAAGCGTTAGGCGACCAAGAATTATGAGCCTTTCTTGTATCATATGAACATAGATCGTTGCGACTGAATATATATATATATATATATATATATATATATATATATATATATATATATAATAGGAAGCACGGTGGAGTAATGAATACCGGCTTGGATTGAGGAATCGGAGAGCTT
>OZ038518.1:67246063-67258563 GCA_964036315.1 Acanthosepion esculentum | reverse complement strand
ATCAGACAATATGAAAGGAACTTACTTAAAATAAATAGACAAAACTTGTCTATATTATTTCATGAAACATGCATCAATGAAAAAATGCTGCCTAAATACACACAATATATATATATATATATATATATATATGTGTGTGTGTGTGTGTGTGTGTGTGTGTGTGTGTGTGTGTGTGTGTGTGTGTGTGTGTGTGTGTGTGTGTGTGTTAACCAGATTGTTATTCGCCATCTTTCGTTGGAGGCGGGGGTGTCTCATTTATTTTTAAACGATAATTTAAGCATATATCATTTCCTGTATTGACGGCACACATCTAATTTTTGTATTGTTCATGGAAAGTTGGCGGTAAATGTATTCATTCATTTGTCGTGTTTTTTTTCCCCGCCTTGTCCAGATCTTGGCCTATCCAAATAACCATTCGCCGTATTTTAGTTATTTACGGCATTGAAAGCATCTCTTTTCGAACGTCCAATTTTAGAATCTATTCCTCTACGACCATAAAGCCACAACTCCCGTTGTATAATCTTCGGTTTAAGTTCTTGCGACAAAGTAATTTGTTGACAGGAAAATATAGAAACAACATCCACCCTACAAGCCCTTATTTCCACAAAAGAAACGTTAAAACCACTCTTCTTATTCTATCTTCCATTGCAAGTGTTCTTGTGCTGCTGCAGTAAGTACCAGACTTCTCCTAGCATGCTCTGTCTTTACAAGAGTCAGATGAGATCGAAAATGGTGTATTGCTGCAATATCTGGGATAGAGCTGCCCAATTCTCGCTTGCCTGTCTTGTTAGAGTTCAAAAGCGCATTGTGCGTGGTGAATTAATGTCTACATAACAAACCCTCTGCCATAGACCAAACGTCGCAAACTTCTGTATCGCTACTTCCATGGCAAATGTTCTAATGAGCTACCTTCATAAGAGCCACTAGTTCAGACCAGTTCAGACCTTTATAGCTAAGCCTCTCTCTGCGATATCGCTATTTCCATGGCAAATGTTCAGACAAGAAACATTCCTTAGTTCCACCAGTTCAGACTTTCTCAAGGAAGCCTCCCACTAATCTAATAGGAGTAAACAGGCTCACCTATCGTCCGGCCCGAACTTCTTTCATGTTTATTGAACAGGAGTAGAGGTTAATTCCTTGTTCCCTGTTCAGTATATGGTTTATCGGTTCTTTTTTTCATCTATCACGGCCACAATGATTTAACTTTCTGGGCATTAGACTAACTTGTACCGGGTTGGCAGTTTGCTGGCTGCTGCTTTCGACTTGTCGCTAGGAGCCTGAACTCTTTGGTAGCGCTTAGAGAGGTTGCTCTGATCAAGAGTCGTATAAAATCGGGGCATTTGTAGTACCATGTCGCGCATATTCCTATATACGATCGCTAATGATGCTGAACAAATAATCGATACTTTGTGCCGCTTCAGTAACTACCAGACTCCTCCTGCCAAGCTTCATCTTTTACAAGAGTCAGATCACACTAAAAAATATCTGGGATGGAGCTGCCCAATCCTCGCTTGGTAGAGTTCAAAGGCGTCTTCGAGGCGTTGTGTGCGGTGAACTCTTGTCCACCAATTTCTCAAGCTGCCCAGGAATCGCATCATCTGATTTCACCAGGAAGTCTTGTGGCATGGAAGAAATAACTTCTTGTAATTACACTTAAAGTTCTTCCAAAGTCTTTAACCAATTCCCAAAGAAAATAATCATGTGGTTAAGTCAGGACACTTGGCTAGCCACTCATACATAAAATTACTTTTCAGTCACCCTATATATATATATATATATATATATATATATATATATGAATCTGTGTGTGTGCGTGTGTGTGTATGTGTAATAAATAAAAGTTATTTATTATACTTATATGCATATATCATGCACACACACGCACACACAATTTACAGTTGAGCTGGGTAGATGTAGCCGTAAATCCGATTTCCTATCTCGCACTTCTCGCTTGTGGAACTCCTTTCCGGCTCTATGCTTTCCAGCTAACTTTAATCTGCAAAAAAATAAATGCAATGCCAATCGCTATCTACTGTCTTCCTGATTGATCTTTCCTCATCCTGCTCATTAGTAATGTTTCTGTTCCTAATTCTTCCACACTCAGTAACCCCCTGTGTCTCAGTGGCGTTATCCTCAGGCTAGGGGTGATATATATATATATATATATATATATATATATATATATATATATATAATAACAAACCTTATTTATTATACTTATGCCCACGCGCGTTAATTTTACGCTGAAATAATTTCTTTTTTGTTTCCTGTGTCGAAAAAGATGTGACTGCTTATATATATATATATATATATATATATATATATATATATATATATATATATATATATATATATATATATAAAAGAAAGAACAGTAAGATATAAAATCCGGTGTTCTTATAGATATTTTTATTTTTAAATAAAGTTGAAATGCATGTTTGTATACTTAAAGATTTGCATGTTTCTATACTTAAAGATTTTTTGGGGCTGTTTAAACAGCCCCCCAAAATCTTTAAGTATACAAATAGAAAAATACCGTAAGAATTTTTGCCGTTAAAAATAAATTTTTTATAAAAAAAACCCAGACGACATGCATTTAGCGGATGTCAGAATTTGTTGAAAAATACATCCCTACCCATCCCTAAGCATAACCCCGCTTTCGAATGTAACTATTAACTGATACAACGAAAATTAAAAAATTGAACACGCTACCCATATATAGAGTGTCTCAAGAATTTGAAGTTTTTGTTTTTTTATTTTCATAATGGAGTATACTTGTATTATCAAATAATATCTCTCTCTCTCTCTCTCTCTATATATATATATATATATATATCTCTCTCTCTCTCTTTCTCTCTCTCTCTCTCTATATATATATATATATATGTATATATATATAAACTGTTGTAAAAAATTCTCGCTCTCTCATTCTCTCTCCCCTCCTCTCTCTCTCTCTACACACACACACACACACACACACACACACACACACACACACACACACACACACACACACACATATATATATATATATATATATATATATATATATATATATATATATATATATGTGGTGGACTCTCTCGTTGTATTTGACGTATGAGGGCCCGTAGTCTATACACCAGTAGATATGATTTGATAATAGTGGTGAAGGCTTTGTGCAGAACTAACTACACTTTGAAGGGCCGAATACAGCAACCTGAACCTCTACGTGCTTTGAATTCAGAATTGTCCTTCTCTTAGACCAGTTGCCATCCAAGGCTATAGAACCCACTCTGTCGTGCTCTTTTGCTATTTACTGGTATTAATACATTTCATTTCCCACGTAAATGAATGTAATGAATTCGACTGTCCGAGCTGATATTTCACCACCGTGCTTATCTCTCTCACTATACATACATACATATATATATATATGTTTATATATATATATATATATATATATATATATATATATATATATATATATATATATATATATGTAAGCAAATATGTGGATATAGATCCGACAGTATGAGGAAAAATATGGAAAAACAAAAAAATCAGAATATGCAAGTTTACTTGTTTTTAATGTTGTTTCAAATGCCGACGTCAGACGTTTCGGTCTAGTAGACCTTCTTCAGAACATAGGTATTAAAACATAATCAAAATTAAACGATATTCAAGTCAACATGAAAAGACGATAGACACAAGAATAATCAAAATATTTAATATTTCCTCTTTTCTGGCAAGATTAATGCTGGACAAACGTACTTATAAACTTTAGATTCTAGTAAAATTCTTCTTTTTCATTAATAAGAAACTCTATTTTGGGAATACGTTTTCACAACATCGCCCACGTGACGCCGACGTGATCGCATTTCAAAACGGAACGCTGATCTTAAAATTCAGTCATTTTGTTTTGATTATTCTTGTGTCTATCGTCTTTTCATGTTGACTTGAATATCGTCTAATTTTAATTATGTTTTAATAACTATGTCCTGAAGAAGGTCTACTAGACCGAAACGTCTGACGTCGACACTGAAACCACATTAAAAACAAGTAAACTTGCATATTCGGATTTTTTTTGTTTTTCCATATTTTTCCTCATATATATATATATATATATATATATATATATATATATATATATATATATATATATATGAACTGAATGACTTCATCTTTAACGAAAGCACCTTTATTGTTCTGGTCATCATATACTTCACCGCATCCCAGACAGTGGGGGGGGGGGTCACTCTTTCACACATGATCTTATGAGCACCCCCTGACAAAATTGTTTGATGAGTACTTATGTAAGTCCTTCCCCATGCCGCGTGTGAATACGAGTATTAGTTTTATCAGTTACTTTTTTTTTCTTTCGCGATCTAAATGAGATCGCTTTTGTGTCATGATCAGTAGCCGCAGTTACCTTGGCAACGCCACCTTGTCGTTTACACGAAGTGGTTGGGTGGGGGTCAGTGGTGGACGGTCAGGAAATCCTTCTTACTTAACGTAAACACTATAAATACGACGGCTTGTGGCCGCCTCTCGTTTCCGCTATCGTGTAAACACGTCATAGATAAAGATCTCCTTTTTCATTCCGACACCCTCAAAGCACGTACTCAGAAAAGCACGTAGACGCACACACCTGACGTGTGTCCAAGATGGTTTTCTCAACGCATAAACACCCTAGGATTGTGAAGGAGTTGTCGAGAAATGTATCGGGAAGAGAGAGAGAGAGAGAGAGAGAGAGAGAGAGAGAGAGAGAGAGAGAGAGAGAGAGAATGGGGGGAGAGGGAGGGAGGGAGGGGAAGATATTATTATTATTATTAATTACCCTTTAGTGTCCAATAACTTTGAGCATTCAGAGAATAATTTTGGTGCATTTACAGGTACTTTACCGTAGTTTTTTCTGTTATTGCTCACCCAATCCAAGACTCACCACCCAAAGTAGAAGATTACTGGATCTTCTTAACCCAAAATATTAATTCACCCCAAAATAGAAGTAATTTATATTTACTAAAATTCACACCAAATTCTCCCAGAGAGAGGCGCTTTCCTTGCATGTTCGGCCCTCATCACGATAATCAGGCTAAAAATAGATTTTTGGTAATTTTTCATTCTAAGAGTTGGAGTTGTTGCGAGGCAAGCAAAACAAATTTTGATTTAAAATTTATAATTTCAAAAGAATGCCAAGGTTTAATAAAAAACAAACAAATTTTGATTTAAAATTTATAATTTCAAAAGAATGCCAAAGTTTAATAAAAACAAACAAATTTTGATTTAAAATTTATAATTTCATTGAGTGAAATAATATTTGCGATAAGTAACTTTACATTATTCGGGGTGACTTAACAGAAATGATCTGGAATGGAATTATTTTATCAAGATAAGAACTGTACATTATGGAGATATCTATGCTGATATAAAGGTTGATCCTAGATTCTCAGAGGTTAAGAATGTCTGGTCCACAGAGCAGCGGTTCTTGGGGTTAGAAGTCCGAATGGTACTTTCTTCTTACTAAAGGAATACAAAAGGAATTAAGGGTATATGACTCAGTCGACGTTGCATGTTGGTTTTTATCTATAAACGTCTGTGCGTTACCTTCCTTGGCTTCGCCAAACACCCATAAACCGGTGCTGTTTAAGTCTATAAGAACACAAACCTTTCATTCCTCTTTCTCTCTCACACACACTTTCTCTTTTTTTCCTCTTGCCACAAAATGAGGGCCGGTCGTAGGTGGGAGAATGTAGACACTGGGCGCGTGTTCTTTCTCCAGTCGACTAACAAACGAATTCTCACACTAGCTTGTATCACTCACACACACACACACACACACACACAGACGCACGCACGCACGCGTTCTTATCAAGTTTATTTTAAATATCTTTATTTGGGTGAGTGGTCACCCATCTAGGTATTTACCAGGCTAGACGTTGCTTAACTCCGGTGATCGTGCGTGAACCGGTGATTCAAGTGATTAAAACATCCGCACATCCAAGCTTATAGTACATCATGTTCCCAAGTGGTCACCCATCTAGTTACTTACCAGGCTATACGTTGCTTAACTTTCAACGTGAGGCTAACATGAATAGAAATAACAGGGAAAAGAATAGGAAATGGAATTAAAGCCGACTTTTCCTTCTCTCTTTTTTTCTCTCTCTTTTTTTCTCCTCACTCCTCTTCCCCAATTCACTTCTCTTTCGTCTTCCCTTACTTTTCTCTTTCTTTTTCCCAATCAAACTTCCCTTTCCTTTTTCTTCGTACTCCTCTATTTTTAAAAGTCCCTTTTAATTCCTATATTTCTACCTCCCTACATTCTCTTCTTTTTTCTCTTCCCCCCTTTCTTTCTCTTTCCCTTCATCATTTTCCCTTACTCAAACACTTTCCTCCTCTTCTTCCTTCTATTAAAACCACTCTCCTTTCCTTTTTTTTCTCTTCCACCATAACTATTCGTGTATAATACGCATTTTTCTTCTAGAAATTAAAATCTAAAACTTAAGAGTGCGTATTATATTCAAGAACTAAATATTAACTTATTTTTCCGGCTACGTACGTCGCCATATTAAGGAGCAATGATGTAGCGTGGGCGGAGTCATATGCGCAGTAGCCCCCGGGCGTAAAATTCCTAGATTTGAAAAGAAAAAATAGAGTAGTAATAATTAAAAAAAAAGTCCCCTCTGTACCTCGCTAAATGCAAATGGTTATCCAATTAATCCTCTTTTCAGGGGTTTCATTAAAATATAGGAGGAAACCGGAGAGTCGAGGGCAAAGTTAACGAGCCCAATCAAATAGGGCCGCATCGGGTGAATGTAGTCGAAATCGGAACTTCTTCAGGCTCTGAAAAGTAACGGACGCTAGGAGAAAAACGACCGAAGATTTTGTCAACCGATGGTTCTTATTGAAACCTCGGCACTGTGTATACTAACTTTAAAAGGTATGGCCCCTCGTGGCGGTGTAATGGTTAGCAAGCTTATCTGGCTAAAACACTTATGACTAAGTAGTGAGTTCGATCCTCACTGGGTACCCTATACTTTCGGCTTTGTGCCACATCTAAGCTACGCTTGGGAAATCACTATATTGGCTTTAAAAGTAGAAGGATTTTAAATATATATATATAGCCGGTAGTTCGTTCCGTATTTTCTATCGCCTTTAGCGATCGTAGACTGACGATCTGGGAATTCTGAAAAAAAAAAATCAAATAAAAAAAATTAATACAAAACAAATATCAAATAAAAACAAAAAAAAGCGGCAAACGAAACAACAACAACAAAAACAACAAAAAATTAACACCAAAAAAGAAATGAAAGAAATAGCGTTTTAAACGTTCGCCATATTCTACATTTCCGCCATGTTTATTTGATCCACATCAGACCCGAACGCCGCAGGACTTCACCCTGGCTAATTTATGTCCTGCTCGGTGGGCGGAATAATTGAGTATTTCCTATCACCATCAGGGGTCGGAATTTCGAATGCAAAATTTTGAGGAAAGCACCCCAACCCACAAAAAATAAAGATTACCGTAACACAATCTTTCTATCTCGACGTCTTAACATTTATCAATTTTAAAAATATCCATATTGGTTTTGTTTGGTGAGTGAAGTAGTTGCGTATTTTATTATCAGTGGCGATCAGTGTCGATATTCAAGTAAAAAGCCATGGTTTTAAATCCTTATTTTGAAGGCATATTCTCCCAAAGGTATTTGTCATTATTTACATTATTCGGACTATTGTTCTCATCTTTGTCGCCATATTTATTAAAACGTTTCGGCCGTTGTACGCTCCGGCCTTCTTCAGATGGTTGGAATGTCGAACTGAACACTTTATTTCTCTCAATGGGGTAGACTGTCCTAGTTCCACGTGCCATGTCTAATGGATGTCAGTTATCAGTTATCTCCTGTTAAGAAGCCCGGAGCGTACGACGGCCGAAACGTTGTAATAAATATGGCGACAAAGATGAGGCCAATAGTCCGAATAATGTAAATAATGTACATAATACCTGATCTCAGAAATATAGACAGATACTGAAAGGCCGAAACGTTGTAATAAACATGGCAACAAAGATGAGGACAATAGTCCGGATAATGTAAATAATGTACATAATGCCTCATCTCAGATATATAGACAGATATTGAACGACGGAAACATTGTAATAAATATGGCGACGAAGATGAGGACAATAGTCCGAATAATGTAAATAATGTACATAATACCGCATCTCAGAAATATAGACAGATACTGAAAGGCCGAAACGTTGTAATAAACATGGCAACAAAGATCAGGACAATAGTCCGGATAATGTAAATAATGTACATAATGCCTCATCTCAGATATATAGACAGATACTGAACGACCGAAACATTGTAATAAATATGGCAACAAAGATGAGGACAATAGTCCGGATAATGTAAATAATGTACATAATACCTCATCTCAGAAATATAGACAGATACTGAAGGGCCGAAACGTTGTAATAAATATGGCGACAAAGATGAGGCCAATAGTCCGAATAATATAAATAGTGTACATAATACCTCATCTGAGAAATATAGACAGATACTGAATGGCCGAAACGTTGTAATAAATATGGCGATAAAGATGAGGACAATAGTCCGAATAATGTAAATAATGTACATAATACCTGATCTCAGAAATATAGACAGGTATTTGTCATATTAGAACAGCAGACTGCAAAAGTAGGTCTGGACCGCAATACAAAGAAGACGGGTCTTCGACCGTGGAACTCATGTAGAAATGATCAAGAATTGAAGAGATTGAATAACTTTAGGTGCCTAAGTTCTTGAACACAAAGTTCTAAAAAAGATTGGATCGTAAGAAAACCTCTTGTCTGGACTGTATGTCACAAACTGAAAAAAAAAAAAGGTATGGGGTTTCCAATTGCCAACAAGATTAAAGATTCGATTGGTTGTGTATCTCTCAGGGATGAACAAGAAGAGGAAGGAAGTTTTTTACGGCTTATCAACCCTTTGCGGGCTATTTAAAGCCAGAAATCATTTTCAGATTGTAAGAATTCTTTTTTGAGATAATAATTAATTAACTGATACAGGTCTTACTAATTAACCCATAGCTGGAGGAGAATTGTGCCGAATAACTTTAAATTGACCCTAAAGAAAATATATGTACGAGGATAATCAAAAAGTAAAGGCAATTTCCATATAACATTTAATTCCACAGCGGGAAAACAAATGCATATGACATTTTTCGACATAGTCCATTATTATGACTGGTGCTAAACTCCAGCAGAGAAACACTCTACGCCATCTTAGACTCACGTTTTCTCCTGACATGAAGTGGGGCGACGATATCTATAGAATGTCTTCGTCTACTGCAAAGGAAATTTCTCTAGTCAGAATCCTTCTTGCACATTTATAAATCTACGATTCGTCTGTGCAGTGAATGCTGTTCTCATATGGTCTGGTATGGTCTGCTTCTTCTGCTGTACATCTAAAGATTCTTGACAAAATTCAAAGGAGGCTCTGTAATTCAATTAAACCTGACAAGTCATCTCGTCTTTAGCCACTTTCTTATCGACGTGACGTGGCTGGCCTCTGTCTTTTATACAAATATTTCTACATGCACACGAACTTATAAAATGCACACTCACTTTCTTTGTTTATAGCAGTGATTGGAAGGGAAGTGTGAAGAGTGTAGACTTCTCCCCACACCGCAAAGGTTCCATCGCTGACCATGGTTTTTATAATAATTATTATTTTATAATAATATTGTTATTTAACAAAAACTGCTGTACAAGCAGTTTTTGTTAAATTACAATATTTCTCAGGTCCGATAACCGCACTGTTTCCAAGATTTCAACACTTGCAACTTCTTTCTCTTCAAAAATCAAATGCTACTTGAAATGAACAAGACCCCAAGACGTTGAGGAAATCCGAGAATGCGACGAGGCAACTGGTCGCTCTCTCCAGAAAAGGAGTTCCAGAAATGCTTCTATCAACTGGAACAACGGTGGATAAGTGTGTAACTTAAGAGAACTACTTCAAAGGAGATTAAATGTCGAATTGATATATGTTGTAGTTTCCTTTTTATAGCAGCAGTCCAGATGCTTTTTGATCTGACCTCGTATACAGGGTGATTGAAACAGTAATTCCTGGTTTTATGTATGTTGGACTCTCCCATCTAACTATAATTTTTACAAGACGGGAGAGTCCATTATACATAAAATAGCGAGTTACTTTCCAATCACCCTGTATATATTTTATGTATTATATATTTATAGAATATATTATAGATATTGATATTTAGGTCAGATTTATAAAGATTACCAAAGGTTGTAAATAAGACATAACTTCTAAAAAAAACAAGATGTTGTATACTTGGCAAACATGGATCTATGTATCCGTAAAAAATCGGATGACCAAAAGGACGGTTTTTCACATGACACCGGTATTATTATGAACTATTAACTTTCTCCACTCTTCGGCAATGTTTCAGTATTTGTCTATATTAGTAATAAGGAGTGCCAGAGAAAAGCGATAATAACAACAAAAATTGCAATATGAGCTCTGGTAAAAACATATAGGGATAATAGAAAAAATTCCAATATGAGCACCGGTAAAAATGGTTGCTGATGACATTAGGTTTATAATTCCAAGAAATTCATACACAGATGTCCTCAAAGACACATGGCACAGTGGATAAAGCCGTTGGTTAGTGACAGAACCCAAAGAGTGTGAGTTCAATACTTGGTTAAGCCGGTGGAGAACTTGGAGAAATTAACTGATAACTGACATCCATTAAACACGGCACGTAGGACTAGAACAATCTACCCCAGTGAGCGAAATAAAGAGTTCAATTCGACATTCTAACCACCCGAAGAAGGCCGGAGCGAACAACAGCCGAAACGTTGGCGACGAAGATGAGGACAATAGTCCGAATAATGGAAATAGTCGGCAATGTTTATTGTTTTTTAAAAAGGGATGATTAGTATTGGAATAAATTTTAAGCTATAGTGAATTTAGACATATTCTTTGTTGTTGAGAATTGACAACACAAATAATAAATACTATTTACACTATTTACATTGTTCGGACTGTTAACCTCATCTTTATTGTCATATTCACTGGGATATATTGTTCTAGTTCCACGTGCCATGCCTCTTCCAGATATCTTCCTTATCTCCCTTTTAACTCAACTCTCCAAGTTTTTAAACCGGTGGATGAAATAAAGGGTTCAGTTCGAAATTCCAACCACCTGAAGAAGGCTGGAGCGTACAATGGCCAGAACATTAAATATGGTAATAAAGATGAGGACAACAGTCTGAACAATGTAAATAATTATAATACCTCATCTCAGAAATATAGACAGATAAACATTATTTATTTATTAGATTTACACTATTTAATATATTCTTTATTGGAATAGTTGGCAAAATATCAGCTAATTGCCAAATTGAATCAAACTTTATAAAATGGTAAATAAGGATTTTCTCATAGCTGCTTCACATATTTTAACAATTTAATGTTTATAAATTTATGTATAAAAAATTGTTTTCACAGTTATCTCTTTATAAATTGGAAAATGATTTTTGTGACGTACGGTGGCCGTTAATGATTAAGTATAACTCAAGAGTTCAATGTTAAAATAAAACAGTATTTAATTACAACTGCAAATAAATACTTAACAAGAACAAAGAAGTAAAAGTCAACCAAAGATAATTAACCATTTCAGTGAATATCTTGTTAGTAGCGTGGCTCGGCGTAACGTCCAGTAAATCCTAAATGAAAACCCAAATCATCGGCGCATAAAAGTTCACACTAATTCGACTGGATAGTTCCATTCAATGGTCACTGCAGTCAGTAGCCTGACACCGCTATTTATACACCTGACGGAAAACATATATTAATATATATTAAGTCCAGAATGTCACGCTCAATATCGGTAGTTACTCATTTTCTTTATGGCACTATCTGAGTCTGTTCATATCTATCTATCTATCTATCTATCTATCTATCTATCTATCTATCTATCTTTTGTGGCGTACGGTGGCCATTAATAATTAAATGTAACCCAAGACTTCAATGTTAAGATAAAACGTTATTTAATTACAACTACAAATAAATACTTAAGAAGAACAAAGAAGTAAAAGTCAACTAAAGATAATTAACCATTTCAGTGAATACCTTGTTAGTAGATCGGCTCGGCTTAACGTCCAGTAAATCCTAAATCAAAACCCAAATCCTCGACGTACAATAATTCACACTAATTCGACTAGATAGTTCCATTCAATAGTCACTCAATAATCACTGCAGTCAGTAGGCTGACACCGATATGTATACACTTGGCGGAAAACATATATTCATAAATCCAGAGTGTCACGCTCGAACCTCGGTGTCGGTAGTTACTCATTTTCTTCCTAGATGACAATGATAAATATTGCTTTGCATTAGTTTTAATTACAGTAGGTTTAGAATGTTGTAAATATAAAATTATTCTTGTAAATAAACAATATAATGAATAAATAGTGTTTAATATTTTGTTAA
>OZ038518.1:67223563-67236063 GCA_964036315.1 Acanthosepion esculentum | reverse complement strand
ACATTCAACATCATCACCCGATAAGACACCAGAATTGTTGAAACAAAATGGCTATTTTTGTAGTGATTTTATCAATTAAGACAAGATTGTCGAAGATTCACTGCCTTATCTAACATTAGATATTACATAGAAGTTTAGAATTCCTTTTGTTGTTTCTAGTGAAATTCCACTGATAACCTGAACTTATCCCATGTGCCGTGTCCCTTCAGTACATGGGCGATAATGGTTATTCAAAAGTTCTTATCACTTGGGGACTTAGCATTTTTCTACTTTTGCTTAGGCCCCTCTTTTCCGCGGTTGATTCACGAAATCTCGTCAGGTAGGTGGCTAGCTGCCTTTCCCTATCTTTCTTGGTCTCAATATACTCTTCTTTGTGTCAAAGGAATTTCAGCTGCCACTTTTCCTAATCCCGATCAGAAGCATACTTGGCACTATTTATATTCGGATTATTGTCCTCATCTTGGCTTCTATGGCGGCGAAAACATTGCAAACAGTGTAAACAATGTAAATAATGATAACTTATCATCCCAGGCAGAGGGTTACTTTCTGTTGGAGTTGTATTAGTGTAAGAAAGGGTAAGATAACAGGGAAGAGAGGCAGTTAATTCTAGACTAGAGGTCAACATCTAATTAGCGAATAACATCTCAGAGGTCAGTCGGTGAAATTAGAAGTATATAAAGTTAAAGTAGGCTTTAAAAGTAACTGGAAACCCAACCCTAAAATGAAACAAGGGATAAATCTCTACCTCTGTTAAAAAAAAACTGTGGGAGGAGTGTGAGCCGGACGATAGGCAAATCTTTCTACTCCGATTGGGAAGAGAAAAAATAATTAATGAAAAACAATTGAGGGTTTAGGAAGAGACGTTAGAAGGCAATGGAAACACATTCCTAAACTGGGAGCAATGGATAAACCTCTACTCCTGTTCAAAAAGCCAAGGGAAGAATGTAAATCGGGCGACAGGCGAATCTATCTACTCCTATTGGGAGAGGAAAAATAATCAGTGAATAAAATGCCATAGTTCACAAGGAGACGTTAGAATTATGAAGTAAACTTTACAAGGAAGCGGAAACCCAATCCTAAACAGGAAAAAAAGAAACCCCTACTTCTGTTCAAGAGACTTCCTCGTTCCTTACTCGCTCAGTCCATGTGATTCTCAGTATACTTCTGTAGAACCACATTTCTGTTGCCTCCAGTTTTCTCTTTATCTGGTGGGAGATTTTCCAGCATATCCTGCAAGTGAAAGTGTATCACAGCAATTCATCACTCTTTTCTTTGTTTCTAACGAATTTTTTCTGTTTCCAGTACTTTGCTTAACTTTTTTAAGGTATTTTTCACTAGTCCAATGCTTGGTCGGATTTCGGTATCCATCCTCTGTTAAACACTTCTCAGTTTAACCCCTTACGTTTTCTTGGTTGGGGTAAAATAATTAATACACACACCCGCGCGCACAGACACTCACACACATACACACACACACACACATACATATATATATATATATATATATTTAAAGATATGATTTGTTGTACAAAATTTTATGACCGCCATGAAGAGAAAATTTTATTTTTTATTAACATTCATGATGATAATAAATAAAAAAAAACTGAAAACCAGGCTAACCTGTTTCGAACCTTGCTCAACAGAGCTAAATCGAGGTTAATAAATTATAATAGAATTATCACTAAAAAGAGATGGACAATATGCATTAGGGGAATATTGTTCTTTTATCTATAATCATCATGAGTGCTAATTAGAATAAAATTTGTTATATATATATATATATATATATATATATATATATATATATATATATATATATATAAAGATAATACGTTTCCGATTTGTTCTTTATGTTATTATCATATATATATATATATATATATATATATATATATATATATATATATATATATATATATATAGAGAGAGAGAGAGAGAGAGAGAGGAGATAGATAGATAGATAGATAGATAGATATATGACAAAGTGGTAAAAATTGTCTTGTGACGCGTTTCGACCTTTATGACTTCATTGGACTAAATTTATGTTGGTGCGACTACGTATGCGCACAAACAAGGGATGATGGGAATTTTAACGTAAAAATAATCATGGATTTTAGGGGGTTTATTTATATATTCATTCCCGATATAAAACATCACATTACAAATCATAGAAGAAAAATTATACATATCTTTTCTGTTGATTTAACAAAATTATTTGGATATATACCTCTCTCTCTCAATCTATCACATATATATATATATATAAATATAAAAGTGAACATAGAAGTCAAAACTTAGAGGTGTGAAGAGTTTATTGGAAAAAAATACAACATATCTGTTGTCCATATAACATCAGGAATGGTTCAATATTATATATTAATATATATTATATCTTCCGAGTAAGACCACTGCAGGAGGAAAAATGATTAAGAATTGTGTGTACGCCATCCCTTGCAATTGTGTCAAGTAGAAACAATCTCCACCCCTCAGAACCACCGTAATGCCATAACACGAAAGGAAACAAAAACAAATCTGCCGTGGCTGACCATATATGGAGGGAAAAGGCAGAACACCTCAGTGGGAAGAAGGGGAAATTATAGACTGAGAACATCACTGAAAAATACGAAAGATTAAGGATCAGCGTATATGCTAGGCGTCAAAATCCTCCCAAGCCGGCCAAGCATAGACATGGATACAATATGGGAATCAAAGAAATACAGAAAGTTAGAGTCAATTAGCAAATGACAAAAGCCTTGGTTGAGTGATCCCGAAAGTGACTTGACCCAAAGAGTTGTGAGTTCAATACCTGGCCACAGCAGAGGGAACACAAACTTAGAGAGTTGAGTTACTAAAATGATTTGACTAAATGAAATGTTCGGTTCGAAATTCCAGCTTATATTACCTGAAGAAGGCTGGGGCGTAGAACAGCTGAAATGGGGTGCATATGACAATAAAATGAGGACAACAGTTCGAACGATGTAAATAAGTATAAATGAAAGAACAGTAAATATTTTATATCCACTGCAAACAATGTCTGAAGTAATATATATATATATATATATATATATATATATATATATATATATATATATATATATATATATATATATATATATATATATATATCGTTAGTTAGTTACCGGAAAGTGCTAAATTTAAAAACATATAATGAATAAAAGCATAACTGGGTTTTGTTCCTCTCTCATCAAATATGTATCGTGGACTGAAACAAAATGGGAGTTTGAAATAAAATCAGAGACGCCAAAGATATGGTGTTATATATATATATATATATATATATATATATATATATATATATATATATATATATATATATATATACAATCATCAAAGGCTGAAAACATTCGGGCTTAATACTCACTTTTTCTGTTAACAAAGGGAAGGCTTGGAGGACTTAATATATATAGACTTTCAATTGAAATTCGAATGAGTCGTTCTCAGTATCGTCAACATGTCTTTTTTCTAGGACCGGGAGAAGTGATAATTGTTTAACAAATGATCAACTTGTACTCCTAAAATATAATTAACACTTTAAATCACAAATATCTGTTCTGTTAAGAACATAAATGTATTTGAACAAATGCCCGAGGGAATAGTATAAATAAGTCCTTTTTCTTCACCCAACTGGGGGTTACTAGCAGGGTAGACTCGGCTCTCTGGTGTGGTTGGTAACCAGTCTAGAAGAAAGATAACTCTGGATAAGCCAATGGGTGTAAGGCTAAAATCACAGAAACAACATTTCGTGTATAAATGCTATATCCCAATATTTTCCAGAAACTATATCTAAATAAATAAATTGCAAATACTGTCTCTGTGTATAACTGAAACCCCTCTAACTCTGGCCAAACTTTGTGGCTCTGAGGAGTGGAGATTGTTTCTACTTGACCCAATTGCAAGGGATGGCGTACACACAATTCTAATAGACATATTATAGCTTTTTGGAATCAGATTGAACCCGCAATTGAAAATCTCCCCTTCATCCTTTGTGCCAGAGTGTTGAGGGAATAGTTAAAAATTACATTTTAAAATACCTGAAAAATGAGTGATTTTGAAAGTTTTTAATTTATATTGAGTTTAAAGTAACGCAAAACCTTTGTGAATTCCAGAATTTGACAATTTTTGTTTTTTCTAATTCAGTTTAAAATATCTCCAAAATAATGTGAATTAAGAAATTCAATTTTATTTCTTTAAAATCCTAAGGAATCGGAATTAAATTGACGCTAGGTTTTGAAGTTTCGCAGAGTTTGTGATTTGAAGAACTCAACACAACTGAATGTCCACGGAGTTTGTGATTTGGTGAACTCAATTTTCGGCCCAAATAGGATTTTCAGCGAAATTAAAAATTTCAGCCCAAATAGGATTTTCGGCCCAATTAGAATTTTCGGCCAAAATAGAATTTTCAGTCCAAATAGAATTTTCAGCTCAAATAGAATTTTCGGCCCAAATAGAATTTTCGGCACACATAGGATTTTCGGCTCAATTAGAATTTTCGGCCCAAATAGGATTTTCGGCTCAAATAGAATTTTCTGCCCAAATAGGATTTTCGGCCCAATTAGAATTTTCGGACCAAATAGGATTTTCGGCTCAAATAGAATTTTCGGACCAATTAGAATTTTCGGCCCAAATAGAATTTTCGTGCCAAATAGGATTTTCGGACCAGTTAGAATTTTCGGACCAATTAGAATTTTCGTGCCAAATAGGATTTTCGGCCCAAATAGGAGTTTCGGCTCAAATACGATTTTCGGACCAATTAGAATTTTCGGACCAAATAGAATTTTTGGCCCAAATAGGACTTTCGGCCCAATTAGAATTTTCGTGCCAAATAGGATTTTCGGCCCAAATAGGATTTTCGGCTCAAATAGAATTTTCGGCTCAAATAGAATTTTCGTGCCAAATAGGATTTTCGGCCCAATTAGAATTTTCGGACCAAATGGAATTTTCGGCCCAATTAGAATTTTCGGGCCAAATAGAATTTTCGGCCCAAATAGGATTTTCGGGCCAAATCGGTCTTTCAGTCGGAATTGGATTTATAACCAGAATGAAAATTAAAGTGAGGTTCTGAAGTTCCGTGGAATGAACTGAAGAAATCAAAGTTATTTCTTCAAAATTATTATTGCTGTTTTCTAAGCTGGATCTGAGATGCGTTTAATTTTAGGCTGAAGGCCTAATTAGCCCTCGACATGAGCCAGCTTAAAAGTCAGTATGGAGTGCGGATTTAAAGCTAGTTGCAAATGAAACACGATATAATTTTAATATATACATTTATTCTGTCAAATGATATATTGATAAAAACTACTTTTATTTTTAGATTGTTGATATTTTTCTTTGTGGGACTCATTTGGAATCAGGTTTTCATTCAATATAACCCCACAAAACTGCCTTCGTCAACAACAAAAAAAAAACGAAATAAAAAGATTGGTGAAAATGAAGCAAAACTATAAAGAATGTTGCCTGCGCCTGCGCATTAAAAAGAATGTTGCCTGCGCATGCGCATTAAGAAGATATAGAAAGAAGCGCTGTCACAAGGGAAAAAAGTAATAGAACGCAAGAAAAGCAGAGAAAGGGAGGGTTTTATTTAACTGTTATCGTCTGCTGTAGTTTCACCCATCCTACCAACGAAATATCTAACATTTTGAATTGACCATCAGTGGCTTTCTACGGTTGGGGTACAGCCGACACTGTGTCTGTAGAGTTGAAGCTTGATTACTGTTTCTTCTATAATGGCCAAGACAGATGTTAGCCAATTGGGGATTTTGTAAAGAGGCACAACAATGGAGTCCATTAGCGTCGTAATTGCCCCGACAGTAAACTCTTCCGTCATCAGAGTTTTCGTTATCAGCGATGATGGCGTCAGCTACATCATCGTTAGGAAGCTGCAGGTATCTCTTGCGGCTTCCCAGAGCTTAAGTGTTGGCACCAACCGGTTTGGTCTGCGGCAGAAGCAATAGGATTTGTTTCAATTCGGATTTGATTGAAATTCAGAAATTTCGTTCGTTCTTCATGCGTTCCTCCACGGACTCTCTTGAGACAATTTTCCTTTCTTTTCCTAAATTGACTTTCTTTTTCTATTTTCATTTTCTTTCCGTCTTATTATTTCTTAGATTTCATTTCTGTCTGGTTGCTTATTTTGATGTTGACGCTTTTCGTTTATTTGTGTGTGTAAGGGTGGGGGGACTGACATCTTTCTTTCTTCCTTTCTTTCTTTCGTTCTTTCTTTCTTTCTTTCTTTCTTCTATTTCTACAGGTTTCTATCCACTACATAAATAACATTTATCTATCTATCTATCTATCTATCTATCTATCTATCTATCTATCTATCTATCTATCTATCTATCTCATTCTATTCATATCTATCTATCCCAGTCAGTACATATCTATCTATCTATCTATCTATCTATCTATCTATCTATCTATCTATCTATCTATCTCATTCTGTTCATATCTATCTATCTATCTATCTATCTCATTCTGTTCATATCTATCTATCTATCTATCTCGGATTGTTCATATCTATCTATCTATGTATATATCTCGGATTGTTCATATCTATCTATCTATCTATCTATCTATCTATCTATCTATATCTGATTGTTCATATATATCTATCTATCTATCATAGTCTGTTCATATCTATCTATCTATCTATCTATCTATCTATCTATCTATCTATCTATCTATCTATATATATATATATATATATGTCAGTTTGTTCGTATCTATCTATCTATCTATCTCATTCTGTTCATATCTATCTATCTATCTATCTCATTCTGTTCATATCTATCTATCTATCTATCTATCTATCTCGGATTGTTCATATCTATCTATCTATGTATATATCTCGGATTGTTCATATCTATCTATCTATCTATCTATCTATCTATCTATCTATATCGGATTGTTCATATCTATCTATCTATCATAGTCTGTTCATATCTCTCTCTCTCTCTCTCTCTCTCTCTCTCTCTATATATATATATATATATATATATATATATATATATATATATATGTCAGTTTGTTCTTATCTATCTATCTATCTATGTCAGTCTGTTCTTATCTATCTATCTATCTATCTATCTATCTATATATCATAATCTGTTCATATCTATCTATCTCGGTCTGTTCATATCTATCTATCTATCTATCTATCTATCTATCTATCTATCTATCTATCTAGAATTGGGCATGTAAATAATTCTTCCATCTTCCCTGTCTTTTCATGACGTTATTCACTAGAGGATTGTCCACAAATTCCCGTCCTTTGTCTTTTATCTTTTTGCCATTTCTCCCTAATCTTCATTCGTCATCCATTCGCTCAAACTCTCCAATTAGGTTGTGCGTTGTTTTGCCTTGTGAGTATCCAATTTTCCAAGCCATCTTTCATCATATACCCCAGGATTTTCAAGTGTCTTTTACTGATGTCATGAATAAGTTCCCTTTTTGTTTCCATTTTCTTTAGAATTTTGTCGTTTCTAACATGTTTTGTCCATGGTATTCTCAGCATCCTTCTGTAGAACCTGATTTCTGTTGCTTCAGATCTTTTCTTCATCTATGAAGAGATTGTCTAGCCTTCACTGCCATATACGAACACCGATATCACATGACAGTTCAGCTCTCCTATCTTTGTTTCTGTTGCTTCAAGTGTCTCGTTCCTCAGTGAGGAGATTGTCCAACATTCACTGCCATATTGAAGGATTGATATTACATAATGGTTCAATAATCTTTTCTTTGTTTCTGTTACTTGAAGTCTCTTCATCTGTGAGGAGATTGTCCAGCATTCACTGCCATATAGGAGGACTGATATTACATAACAGTTCAGTTCACTTTTCTTTGTTTCTGTTGCTTCAATTCTCTTCTTCATCCTTAAAGAGATTACCCAGTATTCACTGTCACATAAGAGGACTGATAGTACGTATCAGTAATCTTTTTCTTTATTTCTGTTGCTTCAAGTCCTTTCTTCATCTGTGAATCACTGCCATACGGCGGACTGGTATGAAATAACATTTTTGTACACTTTTCTTTGTTTCTTTTGCTTCAATTCCCGTCTTCATTTATGTGGAGATCGTCCAGCATTCACTACCACATACGAGGTTTTTTATTACATAACAATTCAGTACTCTTTTCCTTGTTTCTCTTGCTTCAAGTCCCTTCTTCAACTGTGAGGAGATTGTCCAGCATTCACTGCCATATAAGAGGACTGATATTACGTAACAGTTCAATATTCTTTTCTTTGTTTCTATTGAGGGGGTCTCCCCTTTTTACACAAATGGACTCACCTAAGGTATACATATACTACTACCAGTGAATACCCGGACAGTCAAGTAGTCAAGTAACAGTAGTAGTAGTAATAGAGAAGTAGAGTGTAGTCGGTCGTTAGAAGAGTCACACACAACGAAGTACGTAGACTTGTTGGGGGGATGTGCGCTATGAACTAGGATTTTGCTTGAGTGTTAGAATTTATCAGAAGGATTTTTTTATCAGGTTGCGTGATCTGTTCATGCATCCACAACAATAAATATTTTACAATATAAAATAAGACAAAAACATGTATGCAATTCAAACAAACAAATGCATTTATGTACAATTTAAAGATTATTTACAAAATGTTGCTTCAAGGTATTTTATGTCTTGTGTTGGTTAGTGGACGAAGGTTTGCTTATTTTTTGGTGTGTTGGTATGTTTGATTACAAGGAATTGGATTTAATGTTTAAACAACGTTTTTTTATGTTCGTATCGTTTTGGACTGTTTAGAATGAAGTCAGCAAAAGTAGTCTACCTTTAACTGTAGATATGTGTTATGTTCGATAATAGTTTTTTTACTTAAGTGATAGTGAGTGTTGAATAATCACTTTGGATAAGTAAAGTTTCGTAAGTTGAAGTTCGTTGTAATCACAGAGTAATCTTCCAGTCGAGTTTGTGAGTGAGTCAGTTGTGTTCTTTTCGCGCGGGAAAATTACAATCGTAAGTTTCGTGGATTCGATCAGCGTTTCTCTGTGTTTGCTGGACTGACTAACTTGGTCAGTTGAAAATCTTCCTTATATAAGGATTTAGGTGTGAAAATCGGCTCAAGGTGGTTTTGGCGCAATTTAACTTCTCCACGTGAAATTTCTGAATTATCACGCTGCGAGCCAATAGGATTCGCTGTTTAGCACAATAAGGTTTTGATTGGTTATGTTAGTTCGCGTAGGCGTGCAAAATGGAATGTTCTTGTTGCTAGGGGGATAAGGTAAATGGACGAGTCCACAGACTCAGTAAGAAGTCATATAGCGATACGTCGATACCAAAGACTATCTATATATTTGTCTACTAACCTCACATTCCTGGAACTACTAACCTGTATTACCAGTTTGTATTATTACGTTAATACATTTATTTCCTATATTCATTCTTGGGGTTTGTTATTATTTGATACCGGATTTCATCCCGGAATCCACAACAGTTTCTAACGATAGTTTTTATGTATTTTAATGTTTTTTTTAATTTTTGAAGGCATCATTCGCTATCCCAATGTTCCTTCGCATTTCCGTGTCGCACTCTCTGACCTCTGTTAATACGCGTCCCATATATCTAAATTGTTGAATCTGTTTGATTTCGTTATCTCCAATATGTAATTTACATGTTGTGGTTTTCCCTTTTGCTAGCAACCATGTGTTCAGTTTTCATTCTATTGATGTTTATTCCTTTCTTCTCGCTTTTACCTGTTTCTGTTTTCTGTAGGTGTTATTGTAGGAATTGTAATTCGCTCAGGGTGGCCTCGCTGTATAGGTTGAATAAGTCCGGTGAGAAGACCCATCCTTGTTCTAAAAATATTAATAGGTCTTTGCATGTAGTTTCCTTTTATTGTCTGCTATCAACACTGTGTCATCTGCATATCTTATGTTCTTAAGATGGTGGTTACTAATAACGTATCCTGATAGGAATTCTACTTCTCTCAAAATGGCCCCGCTCTATAGGTTGATCAGGTCTGGTGAGAAGACACATCCTTGTCTTACGACATTTTTCATTTTTGTATTTTTACTGAATTCATTTCATATCCGTATGCAGGCGAATTTACTGCCAAGTTCTGCATTATTCTAATAACCTTTCCACAGGTTTCCTGGCAGTTCCAGAGGTTCTTTGGGACTTTGTATATAAACATATAGTTATTGGTAAATTGTATCGTTAATTTTTCCTTTTACATATCAGCATGCACAGTGTGTGAGATGTAGTATGTGGTCGATCTTAAAGAAAAAATTGAAAAATTCCGACTGAATGAGAAGACTTAAGTATCCATTATTATATTCCTAGATAGTAGTAACTAAAAGCTGTTACACCTATTGTCATCCTTGACAAATTTTAATCATATATTCCGCTTAGATTGTTTACTAATAACTATTCCTTTTGGTCCTAACATTAAATTTTTTTTACAAATTAATATCCATTAGATTAAGCTGAAAGAAAGAGAAAAAATTGACCTCATATGAAGAAAGAGCCGTCCTGATAGTATGTCGCCTTGAGGCGGTATGACGGCTTGCGTGCTTCAACGACCTTCAGTACTATGTGAGGGGGGCTTCGGCCCTTAGCCGGTTCAACCAAGCTCAACAGATCTGTCGGGTAGGAAGCGGACGAAAGACACATCTTCGCCCTCCAGGTTGGGGGTTGTGTAGTATGTTCACAATCTACTCTTAAAAACAAAAACAAAACAAAACAAAATAAAAAAAAACTAGTTTGATACAGAAACATCAACGACATCTTCAAACAACGACATGGCCGGTGAAGAGTCCTCCAAAGTGGAACGTATGACGCCGGCTGATGAAAATCCTCCGGGAATGCATCTGGCACGACATGGGCCTCGCTGAAGAGTATCGTCCGGCACCGCGTCCATTGGAGAGGTTTTGTTGCGGCCCTATGTTACCCAAGGAATTAAGAGGTATAATGATGATGAAATGATGATGAAAGAGGAGAGAGAGAGAGAGAGAGAGAGAGAGAGAAAGAAAGAGAGAGAGAGAGAAAGAAAGAGAGAGAGAGAGAGTAAAAGAAAAAAATACAAAAATAAACCCAGTGTCGGCAGCTTTGTAATGCACAAAACATGCCATAATTTTGTCTTTTCGTTCATATTTATTAATAGGAGGTAGACACGCCCTTTTTATGTATGCATATAACCCCCCTAAATATTTCCGCATTAAACAGTATAATAATTTGTAATCTGATCCTTATAAATAGGTTGGAAACAAACAAGCCACAATCTGATGATGGACGTATTTTTAAAAAAGCATTTAAATATCTTTTACAAGTTTTTCTTATTTTGGTTTTAATTGCCTTAATATAGCATGAAGCCAGTCGCTAAAAATACAAATTACTTTTGCAAACTTAAACTGTTTTTAATGTCAAATTTTGTTTTCTGAAATTAATCTTGATTACGTTGACATCTGCCAACAGAAATACTCAAACACGTCCCAAAATAAATGAAGTCCTAACGAAATAGAATTCGACGAATAATAATTACTTAAATGGATCTGGCTAAGAAGAAAGAAACAAAAGAAAAAAAGACAAAAAGAAAAAGAATTTTGACTTTATTTGCAGCGAGTATCTGCTACCTGCCAGCTACAGTCAAGTGGGTGCGAACTCACATGGTGATGAAAGACTGCTTAAATTTAAGAGCAACTCATGCGTTATTACCAAAACTAATATTATCCACAACAGGAAAACATTATCAACATTAAAAACGTCATATGACGAGAAACAGTCAATATACAGGGAATATATATATATATATATATATATATATTAGATGCAATCGTCAGAGTTGCCTGACGATTGCATCTAGCATGAAACAGACTGTCGCCTCTAAGTGTTGACTTCTATGTTCACTTTTATATATATATATATATATATATATATATATATATATATATATATATATATATATATATATATATATATATATATATATATATATATATATATATATATATATATAGAGACAATATTAGTAGTAAATATACACATACTTATGCAATTATATATACACATACATATATGTATAAAAATAATTCCAAGAGGATAGAATCCAGGTAGAACTCAATGTCCAGGACAGAGTAAGGATATAATAAAAAGACTTAAACACTAATATTCCATGGTCATAATTTATTCCATTGGAATCGTAAAAACGATCCAATTCATCAGACCTACAGATTAAAAAAATTACGATTCCAATAGAATAAATTATGACCATGGAATATTAGTGTTTAAGTCTTTTTATTATATATATATATATATATATATATATATATATATATATATATATATATATATATATATATATATATATATATATATATGTATGTATGTATTGCAGAGCATGTTATAAATAGTAGGAATTGTATCTTTGATTTTAGTGGCGACCGTTTTTCGATTTTATCTAGGTCCCACTCCTCATATCACCTCAAGGTTCTAGAGTCCTTGTATATCAGATCCCGTGAGCCTTCCCTCTGTTT